>JAHQIW010000931.1:0-30030 GCA_019055375.1 Parelaphostrongylus tenuis | reverse complement strand
GACAGGAGATAGAGCAGTACTCCCTTCTCACTGGCTCTTAGTTTCGGCAGGGAGAGGAAAGTGAGAAAAATATGTGAGAAACTTCATTTCCCTTTCCGACGTTGAACAGGCATTCAACAAACCAATCCGCTTTCTTTATAACCACACATCGCTTTTCTTGGGAAACTTGATGCCGCGAACACCAATTCTTTCAGAAATGTTCTTGAACCGATCAAGTCAACGTTTTTTTCCCCAGCTCACACGATTTGGACGGTTATAATATTAATGTGGACATTACGCAGGAGATTTGTTTCTTGAATTATCGCAGAAATTATCATGAGGTGTTGAGAATACAGTTTTCGGCGCTAGGTGCGAGAATAAAAAGAACACCAAGATGAACGGTTGGTCATCTACATGATTATTGCCGATGCCGTAATCACAATATACTGTAACTACGTGCAACCTTTGTTGATTTACGATTCAGTTGGTCTTGCTCGCAAATGTTTTTATATCGAATGTCGTTAGTCATTGAAATCTCTGTTCAGAGCGATGATGAGAGGAACGCTAGCATAATTTCGATCGATACGGTAATCGTAGGAAACCGCAATTACGTACGATTCACTGTTGATCAACGTTTCAGTTGCTACACTTACAGATATTTTGTGCGAATACAGTTAGCTGGCTCGAAGCGCATATGGCGCAGTGGTTAGAGGTGCGCGTGCGTCGCACACGACGTCAATGGTCTGATCACGCACTCATAGCTCACTAAGCTATTCATCCTTTTGAGATCGGGTAAATTGACACCACATGGTTTCAGGCTAGTTCTCGGGAGAATAATCATCACTGCCTCGCCACAGGGAAGGCCACCGCGTGTCATTGTAAGGTCAGATAAGCGTTTCAAATCCCCTTAAAACAGAGTCAAAAATCGAAGACGTATGCATGGCACATCGCTCATAGGTTGATCACCGCCCAAAGCTCTATCCTGTTATAAAGTTAGGTGTCGAAGTCTTCTCGTAAGGAGCGATTGTCGTAGTTAATTTGAAGGAGAACGCTAGTATGTTTTGATGGACACGGTAATCGCAGCAGAAACCAAAGTCACATACGACATTTGTTGATTTCCGATTCAATTAGTCTTGCGTGAAGATATTTTCCAACCAGATTCAGCTGTTATCGAAATCCCTGTGAGAATGCTTGCGGTAGTTGAGTCATAGAGTAGAGTTGACTACAGCCTTGAAATACGCTGAAAACTGCAACTATTGTTCCCCAGGCGCTTTCTTTCTGCGCAACGGCTTGTTAACAGAGGAGTGAGGTTCTAGTAACTCAAAAAGTCTGTTATTATTAAGCTGGGTTTTTGATTTTTCTGCTTATTTATTTCATCCATTCTGATGGATACGAATTCATTTTTCTTACCGACTGCTTCACTGACGCAAAGCGTTTATTCACTACAAGTACTACATGTTTATATTTCAACTTGCATCAGCTAACATCGCTTGATTAAATCGACTGAAACAAATTTCCAATGTAGTACTTAGCACTACATTGGGCGTTGTGGCTGAAGGGTTGCGATGCTCGTCGCGCGGCGCGCGTGGAACCGAGCTCCCCCCCAAATCTCTCTGGCCGTCAATAACAACACCCTCGACCGTCAAAAATGTCTGTCTTTGAGGTTGCAAGGAGACTCGCTCAAGCATTATTTTACGCGTTCAAGATGAAGACAATTAACGTACTGAATGCTAGAAGTATCAGGGATCCGCACAGTGGGGAAGATACCATGATGAATGGATCAAATAAAGTCCTAAAAAAAGCCATTAATAATTAAGAAAGAACAGTGCCTGCCGCATCTTTGACTTCTTCAGTGCACAAGCAAAAGGAGCAAAAGATGACATACCTGAACTGCCGCTGAGGTGATGATTTCCTAGCATTAGAGTTTTCTATAGAGGCGTTCACTTGCTAACTGTGGCCTGCGTACGATAAGTGCAAGGAGAATGTTGTGCTGAATTTTGTGGATTTACAATCCAACTAATGTAATACAAAGCTGCTTATTCATTTTTCATCACGATTGTAAAATATTGCGTTAAGGGACTAATGAACGGACAGTGCCGATTATGTTTTCCTTCTGTTGCGCGTAAGCAAATAATTTGTACGAAGTCTGTGCAAAAGAATTCTCACTACTTTGAATTGATTAGAAAACTTTGATTATTTGATTACTACCGTAAGGCAACTCTCATGTGACGGAGAAGCATTCCAGAAAACTTTCCAAAGCTTATATCTAGAAGCCATCTTCTTAAGCTATTTTAAACTCACGCAAATAATCGCCTAATAGACAATGAAATTTGGAGACACAATGGTCCTTCGCAGATGAAAAAGCTAATTCTCTGCTGTTATTTATAAGATTCAAGCCATTAGCAGCAATGGTTATTCAAGAGAACACCTAGTTTGAAACAGTTGTAAGCTAAATACCTAAAAAAACGGTCGGTCAGAAAAATAACAAATTCTATCAAGTTGTACCACAACAACTCACGCAGTAGAAGAGGTGACTTCTTAAGAGAAGAGCAAGGAATAAAATAATATAAGGCTAAGAACATTAAAGCATTTAGATGAAAAGGGCTTTTACTGATATTACGATTTTTGCCTAGAATTTTTTTGAGAATGTTTAAAGCCTTACCCGAGGTTAGTACGTCAGAGCCATACATGCGTGTTGCGGAAGTCTCGTCAGTGGCCCAACGCCGCACGTTAAGCCCAACATTGTAGCAAGAAGGGAGGCGTAGGTGGTGATAGCACAATGTACAACGACATTGTGCTGTCACCACTTTTCAGTCGAGGGATCACGGCTAGTTGGTACAAAATTGATCCATGGCATAGACTGTTTTTGAAACCTCGCAATGAACATTCAATATAATTTTCCAGGAATGTTCGGAAAAATTCAAACTATTTTGAAAAATTATACTGAATGTTTGTAGCGAGGTTTTAAAAGCAGCAGATTCCATCGATCAATCTTTGTATAATTTTTGTAAATAATATTCTAAGGCCAGATAGTGTACTGATTACCGCAACGTCCTTGGATTATGTTCGATTTAATTTGATATGAATTTCAAGCCATATTGAGGCATTTCAAAGTGGATTTATTTGGACGAGTCCATGCGGGCTCGGCATTAAATACGGATGGATATCAGGGCGCTCAGAACATGATCTCGCAAGTACTGTGATCATATTGAACAGCATCGCTACAAGTGTAATGTTCAACACCTACCCATTTTTTTTGGCAACAAAAAACAGAAATGGAGAGACTTAGACGACAAATTGTAAACATATGTTTTCGTAGACACTTTAAACGCTCGAAAAAGTGGAAAAGGAAGAATTATCTTAGTGTCACTTTGACCTCCTCTCAATGTAATGTCTTCTCATCTTCTTCATTTAAGTGGGCTCTCAGAGCATTCAAATGCACAATAAAGGCTATCAAGCCAATCATCGCTCCACTTTCAGCTGTTCTTAAGGTGTCGTATCTTGACCATTCAGTTGATTCTACGGTTGTATGCTTTAGCTATTACGCAGCATTCATCAATAAAAAAATGGGAGTGCCAAATGAGTGTGGTTGTTAGTGCCAAAATTTTTGAAAAAAGCGCTGCTTTGCTTTTGCAGCAATATTAATAGTTCATAGTTTTTATAGCTGAAAGTTCAGTGTGGCGACGGCGTTTTGTCTATATCAAGTTTTTCCTACGTGGAAAAAAACGGTATTCTGTGCCGCAATAGCGCAATGAAGATGGTCTGTAGCGTCATTAAAATCGTTGTATTTGCTGTGTTCTTCCTCGAGCGATTACTCATATGTATCTTGCTGGCATTCAGAGTTTGACGGGCATTCAAACTCGTTATATAATCTTCCACATGCTTTCGATACAGCGAAATTGTTGTTTCTTGAGTTGTTTGCCAATGCGTGTTGCCTTCTGAATTTTTAGGAATGCATCCTAAGAAGACTAGTCTGGAGAACATGCGAACGTTTCATCACATCTGCTTCTGGTTTTCTCTGCCTAACTATCACTGGAAGTGTTGGGATGTGGAACTTTTCCAGGAGGGCCAGGTATCAAATGGACTAATGTGCCTGTGATGATTAACATCGGTAGTTTCAAATATATTTGTAAGCTTTGACTAGAATTAAAGTCAACTAGTTTATCGCAGCTCGAGTTGTAGTATTCCGGAAAAAGACTTCTCCTCAAAAAATTAGATCGTGATTACCAACAACAAAACCAATTGATTTGAATACACTTTCTTAGGGGTTGGATAATTTAAACCTCTAGTAGCTCGCGATGAGTCCTGGCTTGACCCCTACTACAACAAACATTTTACTCTTTCTCTACTAAATATCACTCAACGAAATTCATTGCTCTCAAGCTTAATATTTCGAGTCAACAATCCATGTGATGTGCCTTATATTCAGTTCCAAGTTCGCGAAATTCAGATTCGATGATAACATGGAGGTTTGACGTCACCGGCTTCAGTTTGCCAGTTGCAATGACGTTCTACAGCAGGAGCGACGCAGGCACAAGCTCCCGCTATTTCACCGAGTTTAGGTCAGCAGAGAGCACTCGTAAAGCACTCGTAATGCACAAGGGGTGAGTTCACAGTTCTTAGAAAATGGGTATTCTCGAACAAAAAGCATAGATAGATGTTTCTTCTTAACCCCACCTTAGTGCTGAGTGCTTAGTGATGCTAGGTGATCAGAAGGTTGTTGGTTTGATCTCCTTCCACAACGTTCTACAGCATATATCTTGGTGCAATTTCTTGTGCTGTACTTATTTGTTTACAGTCCATTATGTAACATATCACTAGCACACCATATCTCATATAGTAATATCGTGACACAAAGAAAGAAATAATGTATATCATCACTATTAATTCATATTTTACAACTTTTAACAGTACATATAACATAAATATTCACGTAAATCGATTATACATAAAAAATAGCAATGATAATACATTTGGAATAATACATTGATATAGTATCGATAGAGTACGAAGACATTCATACTTTTATGTCATCTATTTGTTCATTACGAAGAGCAACTAGGATTCAATGCAATCTGAATTTCTAAGGTGACAGACCTTATGTGCAGAATCGCAATATTTTGAGAAAAAACGCGTTTTGTATTGATTGCATCTAGTGTTCTAAGATTTCTAAAACATATCGAGAGTCTTGAGCAGCGATAGCTTTTTGTAGCACTCAACACAACGGACATTGTTCACATGAACCATTTCGAGAAAGCGGCTAACTGTACACAGTAGAGACATGTTTCGAAAGCGACTTTTCAGCATCATTGAAAGAAATGTAAAAAGAAAAGTTGAATATGCGTTGTATTCCATAGATCTAAGTTTCGTATCAGAGAGCAGTAATTTTTGAAAGAAAGTGAGCGTTTTTGTTTCTTTTTGCTTTGTAGAAAAACTTTCAGTCTTAATCTACACAAACAGATAACACAGAAAAAACCTGGTGTGAAGCCATGGGAGAAGATCAATTCAGAAACCTCTTCCCAGTGGCCACATCACTAAGCAGTCAGCCCTACGCACTCTCGCCGTATGCGAATACGCGATGGCTGAATAACACATGATCAATGTAATGTCAAAACTATTTGAATGGCTCTACATAAGTTATTTGAGAACACTTCCAAAAATGTTTTCTTGTTTAATGAGAACTTCGCTTTATAGGTGATCGACGACGTCCTTGAACAGCAGGGACGTGCCGCTGGTGTCTTCTGATGCTATAATCACAACCATTTTGAGTCAACACTGTGTCAACGTTCTCTACACACCGCTAGCAATGTCACCTTGTTACGATTAGTCCAACAGTGGCAGTGTATGTATTCAGTTGCAACATCCATTCGGGTAATTCTTGCAACTCCACGTAATTTCCTGCGCAGAAATTTCGAAGAAAGTTGCCTTGCTCTGAGCAGTATCTTGCATCGTCCCGAGTCAGTAACAGAGCCGAGCATGGTGTGAAGCTATTAGGAAGGTTACAAATGAACCTTTTCGGGTAGACCACAGTATATTCCAAGTTACTGAGCTAACACGACGTCTTCATGAAAACTTTCTATTCGATTATTGGGCTGCGATGCCTCGTTTTCTTTAGAGCACAATTTATTTGATTCCGTTGCCGTAGCATGACCAAAATAAAAATTCACGACTGCACACTAAGAATGAGGTGTACACATGATTGAAAAAGTTTTGGTCAGTGTTGTAATGGTCGCTCCAATATTTTTCCACCTAGAACATATTTTTGCAAGCGATCAAATTTACACAATTTGAAGAGTCACTTCTGAGATGATTTAAGTATGCAATGCAGTATTTCCAAACGAGCCATTCTGTTGTTGAAAAACAAGTGGAAAAAAGCGTGAAAAATCACTAAAACAGCTGTAGTTTTCTTCTTACCTGGATCGAAATTTGAATAAAGGAGTCTGCTGCAGTTGCGCAAGTTATGATGATGAGGACCTGCGTCATTGTCGGGGACACAGTGACGACGACATGTCCACCAGGAATGCCACAAATGATGTGTATGCCAGCCAATGGCATGAAATTCATGCCTATTGACCCTCAGCACTTGTCAATTTCAGGGAACTCTTACGGTTTAGACTGTTTTTTTTTTGTGCACTTTGCTTTGAAAGTAAGAGTAACCTGTTAAGACTTCAAATCTCATCATGGCGACTTGGAGCAGGGAGATGTGGCAAAGTGTAGTCAATAGAGTGCTTCGAGTGATAACGTCGGGTCCGTTTGGAAACGCACTTCGCCACGGCAGTTGCCACCGTCACCTAAAACGTAAATTCACTAAGAACCTTTCAGAATGAATTATCTGCTTATGTAATTTTTATGCTGCAGCCTCAGAAAGCAAATAAATAAGCGCCACTCAAGTGTTGAATAGTCAAAGAACGTATAAAATATGATATAAATGTCGTATTATAGTGCAATACGCAGAGAATCTTGAGTCTTCACAGATAGACGATCTAAAAGCTTACGCGCAGAAAAACGATTGGAAGGAAATATGCAAGTAACTTGATACTCGCCAAAAATTTTAATAGGAAAGGACTGAAAGAAACACGATAGAGAAGGAAAGGCGGAAGTAATAAAATTGCCACAAGATACTCAGATTGTTTACAGGAATGTAATGGCATGGACCACTGAGTATATGTAAAAGGAAATAATCACATAAATTATGTAGCAATACGATTAACAGAGAAACTTCGCTCGGCGCATAACGCGCCAACCCTGTGGAACCCACGTTGATCCGAAGAAAAACGAATGCTTGTTCACCTTTATTCGCTATTATAAAAAACTCATCAAGGGACAGATAATTCGACAGTGACGACTATCTTTTATTTATGTCACTCACGAGCAAATAATTTCTAGAAACTCTATAAAGAGCATTCTCACTACCTTGAAACGCATTCGATGCTTCAATGGGTTCATCATAATTATAAGGCAATGCACATGGTTACAGAGATGATTTTTATGAAACTTTTCAATACTTTTTCTAAAGTCGTCTTTTTGAGCTGTTCTGGAACTTAACCAAAATAATTGTCTGCTATACAACAAATTTTGGAGCAGGTCATTTTCTGCAGATGAAAAGTGTCGAACAATAGTTGATATGTATGAAATTTGAATCGCTAGACAGCAAATAATTACTCACTGTGTAAGTACCTTAACTAGCTGGTCAATTAAAAGTGCTTGAATCACGGCCATTAAATAGTTCTTCAGGAATAAGTTCTATCACAACCGTGCTGTAACATCATTGCATAATATAACAGATGTGATTAAGCAAAAAAGCAAGGTATGAAATAATATAAAAAATTAAAAACATTCAAGCATTGATAAATCAAAAGCTTCCTTAGAAACACAAGTTGTCGATCATTTTGTTAACGCAGTATTGTTACGAATGTTGAATATCGATTCAATGCGACATGAATTTTGAGAAAGAATCATACTATGGCTTTTCAGATGGAGAAATTGTCCAATCCTTTACAGGTTCGACGCCAATTCTTAGACAAACGTCAGTCCTGGTAAGTGTGTAACGTGACAACCAAACCGCTGTATCATTTAGAACAGCATCGCTACCACTATGCTACTCGTATCTTATACATTTTTGAACCACAAAAAGTCCTTGCTTCGTCATTAAACTGCCTCATAAATTCTGTTTTCTCTGCACGCAAAAGAGAATAATAGGGACTCACACAACATTTCGTAAACAACATTCGCATTTCGTATATATGACCTCAGACGGGAGCTAAACCTGCATTTCATTCGTATCGAGGACGCATGCTATCATTACACCACAGACACCACCGAAACATCAGACCATCATAACATTGCGATGAAAGCACTAAAAACGAAGAATGTTTAAAGTTTATATATATATATATATATATATATATATATATATATGATGGCTTTCAGCTTAATTGGTGTCAATGTGGTATGTGCTTTACCCGACAAAACCTGTTGAAGGTGGGTCATTGGCACCAACGATGAGATATGCCTAAAAAGAGTGGTGCAGGGCTTATGACTGGTGGTGTAGTGCTAGCAACCCGCCCTCGTATAGATGAGGCGCGTGTTCAGCTTCGTCTGAGACTGGCCTTTTACATCCTCCCGATTCTCTGTCTGACATATGTCTTCAACAATGTCAATAATCCCATCACATCATTATAGTGCCGCAACAGCACCCTTTTGAAGAATGAATGACAATCGCCCTTTAGTTCGATCCATCACTGTCATGTTTTCACTATTACTGAGTCTTTAGCTTACCTACTAGATCAAAAATCCAAGAAAGTCTGACATTTCCAGTCATAAGAAGAAAATGGTGTACAAGCAAGTGGAATTAACAATGAAAACTGCATGGCTGCTGAAGTGTGAACTTACAGCAGTGAAATTTCTCTCACTTTGGCAAGCGTTCAGTTCCTGGTTGTGATGGTGTATGGGAAGTGCAGAAGAATTTTGGCGAAACTTTTCGATGTATTAGCAATTCAATATTGACCATGTCGGCAAAGGAAGAAGCGGCATAGTGTCACTCCAATCGCTTCTCAAGGTATGTCCTCTTCTTTTGAACATTTTAATGGACTTTCAGCATAATGAAGAAGCAACCGGCTAGTAATTTACCACTTATACGTCCAGAAGTAGTTGTTTCTTGAGCAACGATCTCAGTGCGGTATCTGATATCCTCCGATGAAACATCGCAGATATGTTTGGCCTGATACCAGACTGCCTTCATCAGCAACAAATTGGAAAAGCTAAATAAGTGTGATTATTTTATTGCGGAGATTCTGAGAAAAAAGAAGATTGGCTTTCCAGTCGATTGCATAACTTAAATATTTTGTGCACAAAAATGGATGTTGTAACGACGGCGTTTTGTACCCTTCAGAATTTCCTACATGTGGGAAAAAACATCATTTCATGCCGCAGAGACATAACAGAGATAGTCTGCTTTCATCTGTGACATTGCCACATTCGCTGAATTCTTCATTAAGCGACTACTTAAATGTATCTTCCGAGGTTCAAAATTCGACGGGTGTTTTATCTCATTAACTAATCATCACATGTGACGGTGTATTTTGAGCTTTTGATGAGATCTATTATGCCACACTTATAGCAGTGCAAGACACGTGCTTCGGTTTACAGCCTCGTCAGTTGCACAGTGCCTTTTTGTTGACTCAGTCTCTGAGGGATCTACCCCTGTAAAGGCACTGTGCAAGTAACGAGACTGTAAAGCCGAAATACGCGCCTGGCACTGTTAAGTGCTGATAATAGACAGCATGAAAGGCTCAAAATACATTGTCAGATTATATTAATCTTAAGCGAAGCATCAAAACAGTCGATTAAAAGTTTCTCACAACTTTCACGTGACTCGGAAAAAGCGGAATCGTGGTGCTCTCTGTTGAGTTCGGCAGTAGATTTCTCTCTAATCATTTAGAAATGATTCTGCTTACGATGCCCAATCTGGGGAACATGGCAAAGGTTCCGACGTGTTCGCTCCTGATTTTCCTGCTGACTACCGGTGCAGTGCTGGGATGTGGAACAGTCCCAGGTGGACCAGGTTTTAGATAGAAAATTCTTTCTGTAGTGTAATTATGTGCATTTACAACCAGATACTTGGACTTTAGCTAAGATTAATATATTTTGTTTATTACTTATAACAAATCAAAAACGCCGTCATCTAGAGGAGGACGTTTCCACAGAAACAATTTTGGTGTTGTTCATCAGTAATTAAATGAATTGGTCCGGCTTTATTTTTATAGACTGAATACTTGAGACTACTAGGCTCGTGACTCATCGAATCAATTCCTATTTCAATGATCATTTTTTTCTAATCGAGTTAAAATTCGCATGTAGATTTATTGATCTGCTTCCGACTCATTTCAATCGCCTAGAATGTTTGCTAATGAACAATTTGGCCTACCTATTTTCTCTAACATTGCTCTTATTACTATTTAAATTAAACTCAATCATTTACTTCATTTCATTGCTGAACACATTTCATCACTCTCAGTTATTATGTGTGAGATCAGAAGAGAAACTATGAAACATGTTTGAATGTCAACCTATCAGCTCCAAAATCCGTCAAATTCAGCTGCGTCAGAGAACATGGAGAATCAATGTTACTGGCTTCAGCTTGCCAGTGGCAATGGCCTTCTCTACTGATGCAGCAGCGCGGGCACAGGTTCCCCAGATTTCACCGAATTCAGGTTCAGCAGAAGCATTCGTGAAGCGCCTTATATACAAGGGGTGAGTTCTAAATTCTCAGAACGTAGGTTTTGCGGATCAAAAAAGCATGGATAGACATCTTGTATAAACCTCGTCGTCATTCTGATATCAGAGCTATTTGAAAGGCCTACATAAAAAAAATTCAAATCACTTTCGAAAAGACTTTCTCAGCTAAGGAAAACTTGTTTTGTAGGTACTCGACGTTCTTGAACAGCAGGGACGAGCCGCTGGTCTTCCTGATTTTGTAATCACAACCATTTTGGGTCAGCTCGGTATCAACGTCCTCTACGCACCACTACCATGTCCTGTGGTTTCTGTTGACCCAAATGCTCCCAGTAAGCTTTCAACTTCATCATCCACTACAGAGATTACATGTAATTCGCCCAAATCTAGCCAGAGATTCTTTGAATATCGATTTAACTCCACTACTATATCGAATCGTCTTATGTTGAAAAGTAATGCTGAAAATGGCTCTAAACTATTTAGGGAAGTTGGAAAAGCTATTTTGCAAGTTTTTCATGAGCACATTTTGAATGACTGAGAAAACACGGAGATGTCGTCGAAATGTTTGTTGGGCTAATGTCGGGGTGTGTTAGTCTTCTCCAAAGCCGGCTTTATTTGAGTGGACTGTAACAGCTATGAAGTAGACAAAGAAGAAATGTAGTACCCTAAGCAAAAATTGAGGCATCAACATGACAGAGGAGATTGACACTCTAATCATACATATCGAGAACATAATTTGAAACTAACCAATTTTATGCTGTTGCAGAAAATCACTTCTGAAATGATTTGGCGATTTCATTCAGTGAAATTTCTAAGAGACCATTCCGTTTTATATAAAAATTACGAAAAATCAAAAATCACCAACCAGATATCATATTTCTTCATTTGCTTGACTTTCTAGAAAAACAATGTTTGAATGAGGCAGTTTGTTGCAGTTGATCGAGCTCAGATGGCAACGATGACGACTTGCGTAATTTTGGCAACACAGTGACGACAACATGTCTTGGAATGGGAGCGCCAGGTAGCGGAGGAGGAAACGGCAGAACGTGTACGCTGGCATGCCCATGGATTTCACGCCAATTCCTCCTCAGCACTTATCAATTTCAGGAACTCTCACGGTTTGAACTGTTTCACTGCGCAACATCGCTTTGAAAAACAAGAGTAATTTGTTTAGACTTCAAATCTCATCATGGCTAATTGGAGCAGGGAGATGTGGCAAAGTGTGGTGAACAGAGTGCTTCGAATGATTACATCGGGTCCGTTTGGAACGCACTTCGCCACGGCAGCTGCCACCGTCACCTAGCATCTGAATTCAGTGGAGAATATTCAAGAATAAATTATTCAGTCTATGAAATTTGTAATACTATAACCTTACAAAGCCAATAACAAACATGCCATTGAACTTTTGATTGAAAGGAGGATGTTGGGACAGCAGGACGCCCCTGAGTCTCTTCAAATGCATCGTTAACGTATGAAAATGCTGAAATTATGTCCGGGAAATTTGGGGATTCGAAAATCTCGCGGTTTTTCATGGTTTGAAATCAGAACGTGCTAAGAGAATACTGTACAAAAACTGTATACTACCGCCACGTTGCAGCCTAAAGCTTCCCCTGCAACTTTAGAAAAGGGCGATGTACAAAATACTCTAAAGATGGAGAAGAGATATCACCAACTGACGACATCCAGCTTCAGGAGTTAGGTGTGGGAAGAGCAATCAGACCTAGATGAAGGGTTAGTCTGCAACACGACTTTTGTCGATACGGTGTCGTAACCTACCGTAATCACGTCGACTCTTCGTTGATTGAACGATTCTAAATAGAAAATATCGCCAGATGTCGAGAGAAGACAGTTTTGAGCGTTAGGTGTGAGAACAAAAGCACAGATCAAGAATGGTCAACAACACAATTTCTGTCGAAACGGTAGTCGCGCGACACCGTAACTAACGTACGACTTTCGTGATTGACGATTCAATAGTCCTGACCTACTGATTTTCCTATCGAATGTGCGTTAGTTATCAAAATCTCTCTTAGGAACGATGATTATGGGTTAGCACGTAGGAGAAGGATGAGTGATTTTGACAGATACGGTAATTGTAGGGAACTGAAAATTACGTACGACGTTTCTTGTTGACGACCCACATCATCCCTTTTACGGATATTTTGTTAAATACAATTAGTTATTGAAAATCCTTGTTAGAGAAAGATCGGTTTTGGTTGTGTGAAGGGTTTACATTCGTCTCATGTTACTGTCTGTCGACAAGTCCATGAGTGAAGTCGCTTAAAAGACGGCGAGGACGGCATATAATCCTTCCCTGATACTTTCTACAGCTGCAGCTATCTTAGTAAGCGGTATAATGTAGGTGATGAACGAGAATTCTTATGATTCCTTAGCTGGGATTTTATGAACTCAATTTTTTCTGTTTATCTGTCTTATTTATTTTGCTTCGTCTTGTCTGGTGTTTTGTTTCACTGTACGGATCCCAGAACTTCTAGCATCGTTCGGTTCTTCGTCTTCATCTTGAACGTTGGTTCCGTCTTCATCTTGAACGTTGCATAAAACGTGATTGAGCGAGTCTCCTTGCGATCTCGCGAATATCCAGGCTGCGGCGTTTCATAATGCGTTCGTTCTTAAATGACGGGAGTGTTGTTGGCGGGGCTTGGCCCGAGCGTGCCGCGGCGAGCATCACAACACATCGGCCACGGCGCCCCTCTTCATCCCTTACCTGAGGTTTTTTATTTTAGAAAGTGTAGTATGTTGTTCTCTAGCTAGTTAACTCTCATAGTCGATTCGTTCCGTCGCAGTCGTCCTCCACAAAGCTCTTCGACATCTTCTCTTGTCGTTTCGATTACTGCTTGAGGCGGATTTCGTTTTCTTTCATGCATGTTGTAGAATGCTGGTCAAGATAGTTTCCTTGTTGTTTTAGAGGTTTCGTAGGTCTCTCGTTAGACACTTGCAAGAAAGTGGTGGGGAGAAGCCTTGTTCAGTAATCACTTGTCGATCGCCTCCCGATTTATCTAATCCGTAAAATGACACCGTTTTCTTTATGGGTGGACATAAAAACTTTTCGCAAACATTTGTCCAGCACAGAATATTTTGTCGTCAGTTTTATTGTCTTTAATTTTTTTTGTTTAGTATTGTTTCATATCATATTTCACAATGATTAGCGTTATCGGGACCGTCATCCCACTTCCTACTGCATCTTTAATCCCAGCGTCGGGCGCCGCATTGAATACATTGTTGGTTATTTCAATTGTACTACTACTTTCGCATGTATGTTATATCTAAATGTAATATGTGTTATGTAATAGTAATATGTATGTAATATGTGTAATTATGTAAATAGAAAGGGAGCAAACGATAATACAATCAAAATAGCGCTACCATCGACCGCTTTTTTAGAGACACGCTCAAAACGATATAGTCCAATAGGGATATGATATGTTTTTGAGCCGTTAGAGTGCTAGTGCTGTATAATCCTCTGTAAAGGATAAGGAAAGTCTATTGGAAGAGCTCTAAATCAGTAGAAATGTTTGAGTGTGCAGGACAGCCTTTATTTTTACTGTTAGAGCGCATTAGAGAAACCATTCTGAGAATAAAGCATACCTTTGAAGGTCAACGAGATTAGAGCAATTATGTGATTTTGGAATTCTCAAATGATATGACTTGTTTTTCTTCTTTAAGCAAAACACGAAGGTGTTATAATAAAATTTATTCACAGGCTGACCGTTTCGGCAGTTCGCCTTCTTCAGAGCCGCTTTTTATATGTGTTCACTGAATGATTCAAGTGGAGATCACCGGAAGGAGATCACATAGGCTCGTAATGCACCCTACCCATCAAAACGACAGTCGCGTATACTGACTCATATCACGAGTGATAACGAGACATTCCTCCCTGTGGTTTATAGTTGGATTGGCGGTGTTAATCCAAAGTGCTTGCAGAATTTTTTGCGCTAATGTTTTTTGTTCCTGCGAAAGGATGGTGACTTTGATCTCAAAATAAACTCCGTCGTGCTTCTGCGCTCTATGCGTCCCTGGCGGGCGTTCCGTCTAATAAGACATCTGTCAGCTAGGCTTCTTCTATGCGCGCATAGAAAGGCCTACCCGTTTCGCCAGTATATTTATTAATAGACCCTTCGCAAGAGATTAGGTAGACTGTACCTACGCTCATGCAATCACCATCTCTGCCGTTAGAACATACTTTACAATCTTTCATTATACAGATAATTATTATTATACCTTCATTATCTCATTATTATTATACTAAACTATAGTATTCTATAATCCAAAGATCGACTGTATTCAAATCATTATGTTGTACTGTACTATTATTATACTTTCATTATTATTATACTTTCATATACGGTCATATAAGGGGTTGCGAACTAGTTGGCTTCTTAAAGTACTCAAGATATTTCAATTATGGCCACCGATTGCTTTAAACTCGCTCTTTCCATACAGCATTTTATAGCTGTACTAATCTCATTTGGAAAGAAACGGGAGAATAAACGGTTCCCTTTTATTCGAGCTTTTGTTAGGAGGCGTACGTTGTCCACTGAACCTAAGTCGAGGGGTTACAAATTCGTATCCATTCAAAGTGGCTATTTCCCGAATTGGTCAATGTCAATTTATTCGTCACTTGAAGGTTGTGCGTATTTTCAGTGTGTTAGAAATCGACAAGAAATCATGTTGACGGTCTTCTATTCATCTAGATATGTTTTTAATCTCACATATAACTTAGGAAGCCGGCTTTTCGGCAGCTGGTGACAATTTCTCGATCAACAGAGCATTTTGTGGAATTTTGAATATGAGGTTCTAAAGGAAGTTCTGCTACAATGTCACAGTCGTAGGTCCAATTTTTATACGGTTATTTTCCAGTCATGACTATGTTTTGATAAGTGGACTCTGAATTTTGCAGAGAAAGTCCAACTCTTTAGTTCCTTTAACAAGTACACCATTAACAAACGCTGGTGGTTTATTTGAATATATTAGAGCGCTCTAATGCCCAAAATTATCTCTGATTGTTCAATACTCCAACAGAATGCCTATTTATTTGTTCTGTAAGACTAGAGAATAAGAAATCACATAAGTGGATAATTCATTTTGAAATGCTCTCCGTTGTATCCCCCCATCAGGTGACGGTGACAACTGCTGTGGCAAAGTGCGTTCCAAACGGGCCCAATGTCAACATTCGAAGCACTCTATTCACTACATTTTGCCACATCTCCCTGCTCCAAGTCGCCATGATCATGTTTGAGGTCTGAACAGATTACTTTTACTTCCAAAACAAGGTTGTACAAAAGAAATCAAATTCATTCAAACCGTAAGAGTTCCTGAAATTGATAAGTGCTGAGGGGGAACGGGCATGAGAAGCACGCCAGTCAATGGCTATGCACATCATTTTTTTTAGCAATAGGATGGCTCGTCTGTAAATACTGCGTCAAATAGCCAAATATCTGAGTAAAAATTTTCAGAAACAGCATAAACTTGGTTAAATGCGAAAAATCTTTTCGAATAAAATAACCGGAGTGGTAGTTAGAGGTGTCAGTCAGGTCATTCTCTCATGTTATTTCGCATAGCTACAACAAACACTTCTCGACAGTATTGGTTTTTATTGGGAAGTCAGACAAAGAGAAATGTTATAGTCATATCTTTGTTTTCCGGTGTTTTCTCAAGAGCACAGCTCAAATTTCAATACACCAGATAATCATTGTTGAGCCACCAATGTTACGTGGTCTGTTATAAGGACTGACTTATAGAACCCTATACACGCGTTTCAACCTTGGCGATCTATTAAGTCGTAGTCGTTATGTTTTTGATGATGATTTTTGCAAAAAGAATGTTCGAAACCTAAGCGAGGTGGGTACGCCGGGGCCATACACCGGTGTTTCAATTTTGTTCTAACAGCCGAGATCCATCGACTGGAGGTGGTGATGGTACGGTGTCTTTGTACACTGTGCCGTCACGACATACGCCTCCCTCTTTGGTACAATGCAGGGCTTAATGTGGGGCGTGGGTAACTGACGAGCAGGGCGAGACCTCCGAAGAACTGGTATATGGCCCTGGAGCACCAACCTCGCTTAGGCTCTAAACATTCTTTTTTGAAATTATTTTCAGTGTTTATTGCGAGGTTTTAAAAATAGTCGATACCTTGGATGATTATTGCATTATCCCGACTCCTTTCTCTAGTCATAGAATGATTTATGTAGAATTACAGCATTTGATGTCTAAATTACTCTGCAAAAACTTCTTGAAATAGCACAAACCTCAAATTGTATGTGACTTTTATAAAATCCATGCGCAGAATTTGCATGGAATCTCCCAATAATGCTGGAAGTTGAGAACTTACACTGTGCTGTTGAATCAACCTTAGCGAGTGGACAATTTAGCGGTGTGTATAGAACGTTGATAGCGAGCTGACCCAAAATGATGGTAATTATAGCATCAGGAAGACCAGCAGCACGTCCCTGCTGTTCAAGAACGTCATGCACCTACAAAGTTTTGTTGACTGGAGAAGTTTTCGAGGAGCTTTTGAACATTAGATTCAAAGTAATCCAAGAGGCTTCTATTTATGCCTTTTCACCCAAAAAACCTTTTTCTTGAGATTTTTGAACCTAGTTGGGTTGCGCAACTCTGATCTAAAAACTCCACCAGGCACGCATAGGGACTAAAAACATGCAGGAGTAATGTTCGGCGTCAAATTCACAATCCTCACGCAGGAATCAAGAACATCCGCTTAAAACCAAAAAAGCCTTTTAGATACATAGCAAAGGCCCGAAAATGAACCGAAAAGAAGAGTGCCTCGTGATCACGCGTGACCTCGAACCATACCTCAGGCTGATTTTTCCGGCCCGAGTTAGGCACAGCCCACTGATGCACTGACCTTAGCGGCTGGTCTTCAATGAATAATTGATAGACCCAAACATCAAAATGGTGAGTGTTTTAAAATGAAGTTTTTACTATGCGATCCAAAATTCATTTCTAACGTTTTGTGCTAGGGTTAAGGAGGTTTTGGCTTAGTGAGTCGTGGATCAATGTGATCTTTCCAAGCTCTGAAGAAGGCGATCCGCCGAAACGTTAGCCACCTCGAATATTGCTGCATGCTGCATTACTAACTGTAATGTTCTATACTTCGCTAATATTCAATAAATAATATCAATAATGCCTCGGAGCGGCTAAATAGAAGAAAATGCTAATTGTGAACTCACTCCTTGTATTACAAGATGCTTTACGAATGCTTCTGCAGAGTTCGAACTTGGTGAAATACCGGGAATTTGTGCCTGTACATCCGCCGCAGTGGAGAACACCATTGCCACTGGCAAGCTGAAGCCGGTTACATTAAACCTCCATGTTTTCATCGCTGCTAAAATCCACAGATTTAGAGCTGATAAGTTGGTAACTAAACTGCTTTTTGAATTTTCTATGTGACACATGAAACTTGTAGTTATAAACTCTGATAAATAGTAAGAAAAAAGAATAGGTGATAAAATGGTTAATTAAATATGCACATTATTACGTCATTCAGTTGTAATAAACTATTAGATAAGTGTATCTAAGGTGAAGACACAACAATAGTATTGAAATGTTCATATGCGGAAAGCAATTTCTATCTAATACCTGGTCCTGCTGGAAGTGTTCCACATCCCAACACTACAGTGGTAGTTAACAGGAAATTCATAAGCAGATGCGGTGGAAACTTCGTCATGTTTCTCAAGATAGTCAACCACAGCGGATTCTTTCCTAGCGATGTAGAAGGAAACACTTTTTTCACGAAGACAGCTCGAAACTAACGATTTTTTAAAATTGGAATCATGTGAAGATAAGTTGATGAAACAAAGTGCTCGTCAAACTTCAAATGCTATATTTATGCACGTAAGGGCTTGATTCTAAGAGGTTAGCAAAGGAAAATTTCTCTGATATGCAGTAGACCATTTCTGTTTTGCTCCTGCGGAATAAAATACACTTCTTTTCATGTGCAGGAAGATTTCAAGTGGACAAAAACGATGTCTTATATCGTGCACTTTTATGCTCAAAAGATGTGAACTATGTTATCGATCAGAAAGGTGATATACTACTTTTGCCGAAGTTTTAGTAGAAGAAATTACATTTATCTAGCTTTTCTAATTTCTTACCGACGAAGGCAACATGGCTGTCAGTTCAAACAGATTTACGAATTTTAACTTGATGTAAATGCCGCGCTCAAATTATTCCTCAAGAATTAACTAATGACAATAGCACTGCGAGAAGCTGGTTCTCTAGACTGTGCATTTTAAGTTGATTGAAAGTCCGTTTAAAAAGAGATGTACGGAGACATGCCTTGAGAAGGTGATCAAATGACACTTAGGTCACCTTTTCTTTTATCTCTTTTTGAACTCTTCAAATTTTTAGAGACGGATGCATACAAAGCCTAGCCTGAATTTTTTCATTTCTCTTTGCAAGTGGAAAATTAAATTTGGGTAATGTTCTATTATGGCTGCGCCAGTTGGGGCTTTCGGTAAGAATGCATTTTTTGCTTTTGCAAAACATTTCTGTAGTTTAACGATGGTTCAAATTAAGTAAATTTCAATGTCATGTTAATCTCTCAAATAGTTTATCTTTGGCGCCGTGCTAGTCGAAATAAGATTTTGTTCCTCATTTAAAGATTTTTCACCGGATAAAAATTTGTTGCAATGAATTTTTAATTTCTTGATAGAGAAATTCTTTCCGATTATAATGGTGCATGTGGCTTTCGGAAAGGACTTCTTCGAGCTTTGCAGCTATAGGAAGAATAATGGGCTTCACACAGTGAGCACATCTAGTCATCTAGGGTGTCTGTACAGGTGTGATGCCAAAGAGCAAACACTTTTCTCAATCAGAAAGATTTGGTTAGAATTTTGTCACAAAAAAGCTTTTACCACGCCAGAAATCTTGAAATGTGAAACAAAATCTCATTTTGACTGGTACGGTGTTAAAAACAAGCAATATGAAAAATGAAATATACCTCTGAAATTCACTTGATATCGAAAGTCACACAAACGTTTTACAACAAGCAAGAAACACGTTTTTACAGAAGGTCTCAAGTGACGGCGCTATAACAGAACAGTACCACTCGGGTATCTTCAAATGTGAAACAAAATCTCACTTTGAGTGGTACGCCACTAATAACAAGCGATATGAGAAATATAGTACACATTTCAAATCCACTTGATTTAAGCCATCAGATAATCATGTATTCGTCAGGTAACAGTAAAGAATACGCTTTTACCGAAGGCCTCAAGTGGCGCCGCCATAATAGAACAGTTCCCAAATTTCTATTCAATACCTGCAGTGTTACACATCCCAACACTGCAGTGATAGTTAACAGGAAAATCAGAGCCAGATGTGATGGAACCTTTGTTATATTATCACACTGATCATCCTCAGCAGATTCTTTCCTATGAAATTTTAAGGCATCACCTAATGATAAAACACAATTGAAGACACAACGAATTTGATGTTTTCAAGTATATGAAGATCGTCTCACTTTGTCACCTTGTACAATTCACTTCGTTCTCCGTCTTTTATACGAATGTCGTAAAATACTGGGTCGAGGGTAGTTCCTTGGCATGTAGAGGATAGCCAGGCTAAGGCGTGCCGTAAGGAGCTTCTCATGCCAGTATCATCCATCAGATTAATTATAGGGATAGAATACTCGTCAAGCTTTTGAGTAGCAAGATACATGGAAGTGGTAGCTTATGAACGGATTTAGCAACTGTAACAATTTCATCAACAAATCATTTTGTCGTGTTGCTGCGGGTATAAAATAGCGTTTTTCCCACGAACACAAGAAATCGATAGGAAAAGCGGGGCACAGTTTTCTTCAAAATTCTGGCAGCAGAAGTCGCACCTATTTAGCTATTCCAATTTCTTGTTGATAAAGGCAGTGAAAGGGCCATAGCAAACGTATTTTCTCGATTTTAGTGGAGATTCAAATTTTGCATTGGAATTGCTCCGTAAAAAAACAACTATTATTGGCAGTTTAAGTAGTTGGATCGCTCAGATTGCAGAATTCAAAACCAGCTGAAAATTTGATGAGAAATGTAAGGGAACATACTTTAAGAAGGCGATTAGACTGATACTAAGTTGCTTCTTCCTCTGCCACCATTTTGAATGTTCCAAGTTTCAAGGGAATGCGAATGTTTAAAAAACGTCGTCTAAGTCTCTTTATTTCACTTTTGCGCTATGATATTGCACACTTTTGTATGTTGAAGCAATCATTTCTTCCTGCTAATTAATGTATATCAGACAAACAGCTCACTGATAGCGATACTGTCCAATTGTACAGAGCGCCTGTACAACTGAGTTCCGAGTATAGCAAGCCTTCCATTCGTCAAAACTAGACAACAAATCCATGTAGGATCAACCAAATTTCTGCACTATGAAATGCTTTAGTGTGGTTATCTTGGGAATTCATAGAGAATTGAGTTTATCATTATTGAAAGACATTGTGGAGAGCAGCACATTATTTCACATCAAATATTACTTGAGAAAAGAATTGAAAACTATATTTCTTTGCGAAGTTTTCCACTTTTTATCTGCTCAAATGTTTTGGAGTTTTTATCTTTTATTTATTTACTTTTGCCTGGAAAATCGTCTCTTGTGTTATGCACATTGTTTCAGCACAGTTCTAATAGAGTTAATTCCTGAAATTTTATTAAAAAATCGCATTTCAAGTATTAAGTTAATGCCAGAAGTAATGGCGATTTCCAAATTGCTGAAATCTCTCGTATTATAATCGGATAAATTCTTGAAGAAAAGGGGTTTGCTATATATCACTTTGATACAGACTCCGGAAAAGATGCTGGTTGATTCGAAGATAAATGCGGTACCAGACCGAAAGTTCAGAATGGGTCGTAAAGCAGCAGAGGTAACCTACAACATCAACAGCTCATTTGACCCCAGAAGCTGCTAGCAATTGTATACTGAATAAAAAGTCTCGCAAAGGAGATGAGAACCTGGAAGAAAATGGAAGGGTAAAGAGAGTTATTGCTAAAGGTTATTGCGGTTCAATTACAGCCTGCTGACAACTACACTTTGCATAGCAGACGCTTCAGAAGCTGAACGAGTTGGACTGCCCAGTTTTGTCTCATCCTCCATATTCGGCAAACCTCACGTCCACCGACTAGCACTTCTTCAAGTATATCAGCAACTTGCAAGGGAAAATGCTTTCACAGCCAACAAGATGCAGACAATCCGTTCGAAGAGCTTATTGAGTGGGGCTCGAATTTTTATGATGCAGCAATGAGCAAACTAATTTCATATTAGTAAATATGTGTCGAATGTAACGTTTTCTGTTTTGAATAATGAAGGTGTGCTTGAACCTAGATATGCTGATTCAAAAACTCACGATGCAAAACTGCCATTACTTCTCTATGAGTTGAAACGTTGATTTCAACTTTTCAAGAAGATGAGACAGCGTTTAATCGCAACCGTAACTATTCAAATCTCGTTTGTAACAAGGCGTGTTTAGTATTTTTGAACATCCTCTGTGAAAAATAACTGTCCCGACTGAATTTGGTGTCTACAAAACGATTACTTGTAGAAAGTAAAATGGCTCAAAAAAGGTGACTTCTAAAGAAGAGTATCGGAAAGTCTTCTAGAAAGCATTTTCTATGCACTGTCCAACGGTAGTGACTGAATCATTGAAACTTTCAATCAATTCAGTGAAAGCAAAATTCTCTTAGACAATGCATTCACAATTTGTTTGCTCGCACAGGACAGAGGGATAACATAATCGGCACTTCGATTTAATGGTTTTTGAAGAGATTTTGAACATGGGTGAAACTGAATAAGCAGTATGGTATTGCATTAGTGAATTGCTATTCGCGAGCTGTTCCATAACAACATTCTTCCGGCGCTTTGTATGCGCTAACATAATAAGCAACTAAGTGCTTTTGGAGAAAAATTCACATCTGGCAAGTTATCACTTCAGTAGTCGTGTGAATTCGCCACATATTCCATATTTTTGCACGCTGAAGTAGTATTATGCAATGCTGTTTGTAGGTTACCGTAAAACTACTATCCCATTAGTCATGGTGACACCATCGAGATACGCTAACTGAAAAAGTTCGATGGGTTTCGCAATCTCTTAAAACAAAAAAAGAAGCATTGCTCTACAAAACTGTGCTCGAAAGATTCACTACTCTCATGGGAGCATTTGCTACTACAACACCATGACAGTGGTCTTGTGATGAAAATAACCTTCCACCTCTTCAAGAATATCCTCTTTTTTTATATGTATATTCAGCAGTGTCAAAAACATCATCACAACGATGTATTGTCATAGCGTCACTTTTGGAAGCGCTCATGTTGCTCAGTGATTAAAGGGTGCACTACGTCGCACGCAAGGTCCATAGTTCAGTCTGGAGCTCATTGCTTACTAAACCATTGATCCCTGTGGGGTCGGTGAATTGGTACGGTACCAGACTTGTTTAAGAAGGTAGCAGCACAGACCTTATACATAGATGGGCCAGCGTGGGGCACTGCAAAGACCAAATATGCATTCAATCACCTCAAGCGAAACTGAAATTCGAAAACGAATACATAGGTACATCTCTCAGCGATTGACCAATGCCGAGAGTTTGTCCTCTGTATTTATCACTTTTAGAAAAAAAAACAGGATGTGCTCTTCCTATCAATCTATAACTGTGACTGCTTTCACCGTCATCAAGTCCTCACTTTTAGTTTGGCCTAGTAGCTCCAAAGAAATCAAGAAGAAGAACTGGCACTGTCAACAGTTAAGAAGAAAATGTCAGTTATCATAGATGTCCTACTGTTGGAAGAAAAACTGCAATCGAGAGATCTAACAAGCATTCGTAAACGTTTCTTATTTATGCTTTTCTACAGCCTCTTGGAATAATGTTTTTGAACGATCTCCTCAGTATTGTAATCTAGGCAGCTTTGCACAGTCAGATACTTGCTTTTGTTCCAAAAATTCACATGTGTTCATGTTGCAGTCTTTCATTACAGAAAGAATACACCTCTGATGCAGTATGAAGATATCGGACAAAGCTGCAGTTCGAAAATTTTCCCGATTTAATGGTGAAGTCAAACAAATCGTGTTATTTGAGGAAAAAAGGTATCCATCTGTGGGACATTCACAGAGTACGATGAATGAGGATGGGTTTCGTAGCCTATTTGTTTGACTTCTGTAGCGTTAGAAGTCTGGAAGACCGAGTTACTTCAAACGTAGTCATAGCTTTCATTTTTAATTGTATTTTACATGATACTTACCACAATTTTTTTTCACTGTGTTCTTATTGCTCCACTGAGCTGAGTTCATTGTGAAGCCTCCTTTATCGACCACTAAACTTGCACTTTCCTGTTGTATTTGTAACCCACCGATATTTCAATTCACTTGCGTTGCAAGAATGTATGGCGCGCCTCAGTGAACAGGAAGAGTTTAAATAATCCATGATAGGATAAATCCATTCCAGAGATATCAAAAAGATATTCTGTGGTGCTTGCGCTCCTTTTGAATGATCACATAAAGTTTTTGGTCAGATTTCAATCACTAGCACGAGTCTCAGCTGGAAGTCTGTTATCGTCCTTTCTTTACACTGAGTAAATTCACAGTTTGATATAGGATCATATTGGAAGTGCAAGTACAATGCTGTGACGAAATTATCATAGGATCATACTGGAAGTGCAAGTACAATGCTGTGACGAATTACCGCCGATTAGCAATTAGACTGTAGACGCAAGGTACTGCAACAACAAAGAAATGCTGATTCATTTTTATTCACCGCTCGTAAAACACCCATAACAGTGACGATAGATTGATGACGGTGCTTTCGGTTTCCCAATCGACAAATGGAC
Organism: Parelaphostrongylus tenuis; assembly: GCA_019055375.1. Lineage (NCBI taxonomy): Eukaryota > Metazoa > Nematoda > Chromadorea > Rhabditida > Metastrongylidae > Parelaphostrongylus > Parelaphostrongylus tenuis. The sequence goes on along the minus strand of JAHQIW010000931.1, from coordinate 5,484 downwards.
GAAGCAGAATTCATTACGTCCTGAGTGGGTGAATTGTTGCTGGCATATTGACTAATAAAGGAATCTTTAGCTGCACCAACTACGCCGGTCACTACTACAATTCCGCTAAGATAACGACAGAAATGTTTTCCATAAGAATTTTCAAACTGAATAAATTACGACATAGTATAGAGCTCTCAAAATTCTGCTTTCCGAAAAGTTTTACGTTAACTCCAGTTCCATAAATGGAACGATGAATTATACTGCTACTACTAGCGAAGACGTTGGAGTAGTATATGATTCAGCTCTGTGAAGTGATTTTCTTGATTAGACTGAGAAACAATCGTTCTATAGCTCTATTTTGGGTGGGCAGAAAATTTTGGATCAGTCAATTCAACTACTATAATAAGCCGAGGTAAATGAGACATCAAATAAGAACAGTACATAGTGAGTTTATTCTATTAGCGCGTTTTGAGGAAGGAATCTTTCTGGATCACGAACATCATGGCAAATTGGTCGAACGACACGTCGCAAGGTGTAATGAACAGAGCAGTTCGAATGCTGGCAGCAGGCCCGTCTTCATCGCATTTCTATTCGGCAATTACAACGGTCAGCTGGAGCACAAAATTAGCTCTGAATTGTGCACTCCTTTGGTTTCTGTTTGTAATGTTTATAATGCGATGAAGCCTATGTGCTATCGTTACCACCAAGATGAATATTCCGTATTCAAGAGAGATTGGGACGGCGGTTTTCCAAAAGCTTGATAAAAATTTATTCGTTTATCAAGGGATGGCCTTTCATGGGAAATAAAACTGATTATACAACTTTCTAAAAGGACCGTGTGCTCTTACATATTTTTCTTCCACTTTTGGGTTTTCCTCTTTTTCATCATTTTTCCGTCCCAGTCCTTGATTGTTGTTGAGGGGTCGAATCAACTTTGGAGATTTGGTGTTTTTAGTTCCAATGAACCATAATGAACGAATCTGTTTATCGTACAGATATTCTCCTTAATCGTTATGAAAGTTGATTATCAAAAGTGGAAGTGGAAACAATTCAATCTTACTGTAAAGTTCTTAGATGGCTTATAAGAGAATTGTTGAAAACCTTTAAGAAATCTCTAATAATACAGGGCATGTACTGATGTTTCCATCTCAACAGAAAAAGCACCTTCACGTGGAAAAGAATAGGTGGTGGATTTCTACACTACTACTACATTTCACCATGCCATGTGCTGCAGCTGTTTATCGTCTAGTGCTTTGTCAATTTTCCTGAGGACGTCTTACTTAAGCAGCTCATACACAACGAACAACAGTGGGGTTCTAGAAGACAACTGACGATTTTATGGCGACTTACTTGGTTGCGCTCCACTTAACCTGTTTAGCTATGGTCCTTCCCTGTGCGATATTGTAAGGTTTATCATGACGAAATAGCCATGCCAGTTACATAAGGTGGATCTGCTGGCGCAGCACATTCGTACTGACTGCTGCAAGAAATCGTTCATTTTGTTTGGCTCATCTTAATTTCCACCTCCTTTTTTTCTCCGGAGATTTAATAGAGACACATTACCGTTCTACCTCAAAGTAAGTTAATTTTAAGGAGTTTCGCACCACTTCATTGTTGCTGGGGAGTGTTTCTGAGTGTCGGATGACGATGTACAACTTAATGCTCCTTCAGCAAGATCACCCAAGCTGAGAAGAATCCTGACGTTTTTATGCAAAAACCCGTCGCTGCCTTTGTTGCAAATCAGTCGCAAGGTGACATGTCTTTCTTTAATCCACAAGAGCAAGAGATTGCTATAGTTGTTCCAAATTGGAAAGCGTTCTAACTACACCGACATAGGTGAGCCAGAACACAACAAAGTCGCTTAACCAGAAGGGAATCAACCACAACACTCTACACACTGGGCGCTTCAGTCTACGACGTTAGACAATGAGTTAAACCTTTGGAGACAATTACACAGGACTCGTTTGGCCACACAGGACACCACTGGAAATCCTCATACGAGTACACCCACGCAATACCATAGGGATTGCTTCTTTTTTGAACCTACATCACCAGTGATCCTTCGAGGGGCCGGTCTTTGCGTTTTTTTGAAACCGCTGTTCGCCTTAAAATTCGTATGTTCGCTCTACAAAACGAAAAGGGAAGAGCCAGTCATGTGCGATTTATTTGAAGGCTTGTCGTCACTCACGGATAGGAAATCCCCGTTAAGAACTTCAAGCTCTAACTTTATCATATACCCATCGATTTTCTATTGAATTACCACACATGGGATCCTTTCATAGCTCTTGCCGTTCATAATTTTTGACCCTCCCGTGAAGAGAAACTGATACAACCCACTGGCTCTTATCGGACTTTTTTCCACATAGTTGGATGATGTGACCTACAAAAAAATTCTTTTATGACGATAGCAGTACCGAAATACAATTAAAATTTGGAATCAGAGGTGGTTCGAACCTATTATTACTTTTTCTGCGAGGTCATGAGAAAGGACTAATATTATATCTCACCATGATATGGAATTGAAAAAACGGAAAAGATGTTCACCAAACTTTGCCGTTGTACAAGCCCCAAATAAATCCCAAAACTCTCTCTGGAGAGAAAGCTAAGATTCTATTATTTATTTGAAGTACCAGTTGCGAAGGATCACAAGATACGGTCAACAAAAACGTCCAGCATCTAACCTCCATGTAGTTTTAATCTGAGATCCACTCCCGAAGCGACTTTCCGTCAACATCCTCATATTGGTAGATTTTTGGTAACATCTTATTACACGCCTATTTCGCTGTTATACTATTGAAATTCTATAGATGTACTCAATTTGGCTATCACTTGACCACGCCGTTAAAACTATAACTCATGAGCGTGCTAAATTTGAGAGGTTGCTGAGAACATCAGAGTTTACTATGCGCAGTTTTTGCATAGAAATTTGTTACCGAAATAGTTTTGCATTGAGAATTGTGCTTCGTTTTTATCAATGGATATCTTCTGTGGAAGGCTTTCTCTCAGAATTGCAGCTGTGATTCAAGCGCTTTGTCGATTGTCGCAGCATCAGAAATAAGAAGGTGGGAGCCGAATATAAGCTGTGCAATGTGAGAGATTGGTGCATTCACTGAAATTCTTCTGTAACTTGTCGCTCCATTTTCATTCAAAATTTGACAGAGATTTTCTCACCTCGATCACTGGTTTCTTGAGCATCGAATTAGCACAGTGTCCCACGAAATACGCTTTTGAGATTTTGTTCTGAATCAAGAGAGTAAAAGATCCTTTGAAGCACTTGAAAAACCGAAAAAATCAAAGATCAGCCAAGGCGACATCACCCTCCCATAGGTGCCGAGTGCCGAATCTGTTGTTATCCCGTGGATGCCTCCACACAAAAGTTGCAGAAATTAGTCTTGGTTGAGTTTATAATACTTATTCTAATCTAGGGAAATGTTTATTCTTACAAACAAAGCAGGATCTTCGAGCGCTACATTTATGATTTCGCTGCTAGTCTCAATCTCAATCGTGCTTGGATGTGGAGTGATTCCTGGAGGTTAAATCAATGAATAAGAATTGTTTTGAAACTACAAACATTCCCATTCTTAAAATGTTAAGAACTTTAATCAGAATGATTATGCCTAGCCCTCCATCATTGATTATTGTTGTCGCGGCTTGCGCTACCTATAGGCAGTGCTTTTAATTCAAAAGAATAAGTTCTACATAGGAAGGAAGATAAAACTAAGAAGTTTTCCAACCAGTGACTTTTATGATCTAGTTAACACCAAAAGTTCACAAACGAACTTTAATGGGCTAACGTTTTGGAGTCTTTGTCTTTGCGAAGCCAATGATTGATTTGATTGTCCACTGTCGTTCGCCCTCGCTGTGGTCTTCGTTTTCGTTGATATGCACGTCCAATTTTCTTAAGAGGAACATTGCTCGACTGAAGAATTTCACTTAGCGATGTTATCGTATACAAGATGACTGCTATACAAGTTGCCAGCGTTACTTATAGGTTGATAGTGGTTCAAATGACAACATATAAGGACTTGACAACGTGAAATGTTGTCTGATCCTTTTCAAAGTCGGATGGTATGCGGTTGTCATCGGTTATATATATATATATATAATATAATATATATATATATATATATATCACCTTCAGTGTGCTGTTCAAAAATGTCACTTAAGAACATCGATATATTCTGAAAGATTGCCGAAATGTATATGAATCAGTTACATGCTTAACCTTGAAAAGGACTGAAACACTTCTCAGGGTAGATCGATGTTCTCAAACAAGATTTCTATAACAGCCGATTGAGAAACATTATTTATAAGAACAATTGTAAGTTAATGAACATTGCCGAATAAGATTATCAATACGGGCGGTGGTCCACCGAAAAAGAGTCGACTTGAACGAGAACGAAAACGAATAATTGTGGACGATCGACTCGAATTATCGACTCTGTAGAAACGAAGACGTCAAATTATTGGCTGAATAAAGTTTATTCTTCAACCACTTGGTATTAGCTGAATTATAAAAGAAAGTGTTATTAAATGACAATGACGAGGAGAGCCTGCTTCCGAAGTACTTAATAGTTTAATTAACAGCGTTTCACTACGAAAACTATGGAATTTCGTTGCAGCAAGCACGAGGACCATCACTGCCAGCAGGCCCAGCAACTTACCTGTTATCGCGGTTTACACAGATGAAAACAAATCTCTATCGAAATCTCTAGTTTTGCAACTAGCAAGGATGCTGTTCAGCATTTGTACAACGTTTCGCAATGCAAACAGTAAGTTTATAAGTTCGGCATTCCATTATTTTTCGTGAATTCTGAAAAGACGTCAGAGATGACCCGCATTTTTTCGCAAATTTTCCTCCTTTTGGAGCTTACTTCACTTGCAAAGCTTCACTTATTTCAAATAAAAGCACTTCTAATTCACTCTTTGAAATAGTGAAAAAGATTTACTTTTTAGGTTTTCAATGTTCTTGAAAGCGAAGGTCGGAGAGCACTCTTACTTGGTTTTGTGATCTCCCACATTCTGGGTCTACTTCAAATTCATACCACTTACATGCCATTACTATTCCTCTCACAAGGAGCTAACCGTAGGTTATCAGTATTGGACATCCATTTAGCAAATTCCAATCCGAACTGTAAGGGGCATTCAAAAAGCAGAGCTGTAATTATCTTTTTTCTTGCAAGCAAAGATATTTTCTACAAACTTGTTATAAAATATCTCAGAGTTTGAGGAAAACTATCATAGAGCCATAACATCAAAATTTCAAATTGAGAACATCTTTTCAAATGTTGCATATATTTTTTTTTGAAAATGATATAGTACTCAGTGTGTTTATAGGTGAAGCTTTGCAGATACCGAAGAGTAAAAGAAAAGTAGTGTTGACCTTTGTTCTGATTTGCTCAGTTGCCTATTGCACAGAAAAAAAAGTGTTTCTACCACTTATAGTTTCTAGAAGAGGCTGTAATTGACAGCTGTATTATCGTCGGTAGCACGATGACGGGA
>JAHQIW010000929.1:0-13896 GCA_019055375.1 Parelaphostrongylus tenuis | reverse complement strand
CGGGGGGTATTTGCCAGCGCTGTTCTGTTCTAAGTCGATGGCTAGATATCAAAATTCCTAACTTAGGTTCGTTTGGACTCTGAGCAGATCCTATCACAATCGAGAAAACTTTAAGCTTTTTTGGAGAAAACAAAGTTCATCTAATATTTTTGAACCTTTCATTTATAAATCGAACCAAGTACAGTATGTATATATTACTCTTCAAAACAAAAGTTAAACCTTTCTTCTAATAATGCATCTGTAGTTAAGTGCGATTTCTCTAAATGTGAAACTGAATGCCTGCTTGGACAGTCAGTACTTCTTCTTCTGGTTGTCGTTGTTGTCGTCGACGTTGTTGTGGTAGTGGTTGTAGTTGTTGGTGGTGTCGGTGTTGTACTTGTGAACATAGAAAGACGCATAATCCTCTTTCGCAGACACCAGGACCGGGTCCAGAGCACATTTCATTATCACGACACGATTGTCTAGACATGAAGACCAGTTCAGCATTTGTCACGTTTGCTGAAGAACCCTCAAAAAAACACTTCGCATGATCGATCAGATAAGTTCCTTTTGCTTATACTCACGGTGCTGAGAACACATATGCAACGGATGTGTTTAACCCACAGGCCGTGGATGAACATCCAACACTCATTGTATTCGAGCGAATCAACTATGAAAAATCAAGTAGTGCTAAATTACCACACTGTGTAGCTAATTCACATACATTAGCAAAGGGAAGCTTTATTGAATCACCATCGAAGATATTACCAATTGGCTATTTAGCAGGCCGTTCGCCCCATCTCATTATCACCGCATCAAAGGGACTGAAAAGTGCAGTCGGATTATCAGTACTGAAGTTTCAAAAATCGTTAGCCAAAATTTTCAACTAGTGGCTAAGTATTCAGAAAAATTTTCTGGGAAAAGTATTTCTATGATCTCACACGTTATAATTTATTCCGTTTTAGCCCGGTATTGACGCAGGACTGTTACCACAATCTGCGATAGATGCTTTAGCTAGTGCCTCCAGACTGCAATTCCATGCCTATAATGTTCAACAGATGGATGTGGTATTATTATTACTAATATTATTATTGCACTGCTATCATTATATCATTGTTACCATTATGACCACTACTGTTGATTATTATTAACCATTATTACGCCTCACTACGACGTTCCTAACACGTAAGTGACTGATTTTTCCCAAAACTTTGTGTAGTGGTAGTAGCACGCGTCCCTGGTATGGATAAAATTCGGGTTCGATTCCCGCCTGAGGCCGTGTTTTGCTCACCACTCAGTTCTCTTAGGATATACGAAACATTATAACAGTGTGAAAAATGCAGTAAAAAATAGAAATTTCGAGTATTTGCGCACAATCTTCATCTTTGTGAGCATTCATCTGTGAGCTTATCAGAGAAAAAGAAAAAAGAAAACTCACCAGTTCATTCATGCGCATTGCAGATAGGCCTGAGCGCCCTAGAGCTACCATTGAACGTGCGTCGTTAATCGATTGAAGTGTTACTCTTCTTATCGCATCGTCTAACAACACATCTTGACATCCGAACGCTTAAATGAGGTTTATATATCATATATTGGTTTTTTTCGGTTACAGTCAGACAAGATGATTATTCGACCTCATTCTCTACAGGAAATTTTTATAGGTATACTAGTATTCATTCAGAAGCATGAATCTCTGGCTCGAGACGTACTTAGCCGGTTTCCGAAAAGTTCCTTTATTGATGGTGTACAATCTAAAATATGATTATGTTTCGCACGCGCATATTTCTCGCCGGACAGAGCTCTTTTTCCAAATAATAAGTAATCATTCCATAGCGTAAGTTTCAGTCCATCGCTGTGCTTATTTTCTCAAAAGACCGCTTCTCTTCTGTGCAGCAGAAAAATAAAATTGAGTTCGAATGCGTGAGCAAGCGGATTTTCACCAATTCACAGGCTGCGCTGTCAGACGGTAAGGTGGGCTGACGCCATGATCGGTCGATTTTCGACTAGTCTTATGAAACTGTAATCTTTGTTATTCGATTAGGGAGTGTTTCTACGCTTTGAAAGAATAATTTTAGACGAAACGCATGACTCTGATACAAGAAGGCTCTAAACACTTTTATTTTGCCATGAATTTGAATAAACCAATCATTTATCATTATGATCACTCTGAAGGAATCTAGGAGGCCAAAAAGTCTTAATTGCCTCCAACAGTGTCTCAAAGGCATTTTAATGCTATAGGAATTTTCTACACGTTCATATGCTCAAAATCGATCGACCATCGCCTCAGCTCGCCCAGCTACCTCACCAAGCAGCCCGTGAATTGGCTTAAGATCATTTGCTCGCTCATGCAAATTCGATCTTATTTTCCTTGCTGCACTGCGGAGAAAAAGGTATTTCAGAATGTGATCGCAGCATTGTGATCACTGAAACATACGCTATCGAACGATTACTAATAGTTTGGTAAAAAAGCTCTTTCCGACGAGAGATACGTGCGCGTGAAACACAATTTTATCTGTGATTTTGAATTTTGAAGAAAAGGGTTTTTGGAAACAGATCATATAAGGCTCTAGTTGGAGATTCAAGCTTTCGAATGATTGCTAACATTACCACGAAAAGTTCTCATGCACTGAGAGGGATCGTTTGCCCACTTTGTCCCCTCATAACCGAAGGAACTCTTGTTTCACCCTTCAAAATTGATGCTCGATACTGTCGTATGACGTTACACACCATAATATAGAAGCACTTACGCTCATCATATCGAACTTGAGAAAGGACATATCGCAGTTGCTAAAAGCATCGTAAATTGTCCATCTGATTTAATAAAAGTACGAGAACATTTTGAAATCCATCAACCGCGCCATAGAGAAACAACAGTGGAGCCGACAACATTCCCTTTGTGAGTACAGTGGACAACATTTCTTGCCATCTACATAAGCGCTGATACCCCTGCACTTCCATGAATAGCGAAATTCAATTAAGCATTTTCTGGTCAAATATTTAGGAATACCGCTCTTGCTGATTGGTGGATGAGGCTCCACATCAACTTTGCACTTTCAGTAAAATGCACGGATTTCAATGTGCCCTTATGTGAAACATCAGATGAGTACTGTTTGGATATTCAATGGATATTAAAATGTTTGTAAAGTACGTGACCAATGATTAAATTGAAAACTCTCCTCCTGGACAGTCAAACGAAAAATCGCGAAAGTTGCCATCACGGAATCGTGTAACACCGAAAGTATGCTTCTTATCCCTATGTACAGTAAGAAAGCATTTTTAGAGACCACAGCAGCAATGCGCTTTTAGATTTTGATAACCATAGCGAGAATGTTAAGCAGAAAATAGCAGCCAGAAACAGCCAGAGAACGAGAATAAGGAGCTACCGGGAGATATTATTTCTGATATCTATGTCGACTTTGAGTCCAGTGGCAGCAAAATTAGTAAGAATTGTTCTACCATGTATGAAATATCAGCATGAGCTAACTATTAGATATGAACAACGCTCCTCGTTACTCAGTTCTAGGTAATGTAACAGTAGGCATATTTCATATTGACAAATTTGAACACTGCATCAGTTGACCTTTCCTCCATTCTTAGACTGAGGAAATGTACAATAGTGATCTGAAATGCCTTTTTGAAACCACAAGACCTGGAAAAACCTGAACAGAGTTGCTCTGAAAATCCAAGAGAAATTTAGCTGTTCACTGATCAACGACATTCCTTGAGAAACGAAAATGCCCGAGTAGCAGCCAAATCAGTATGCTAAATAACCGAAGTTTCTAATAGCTAGATGGTAAGAAACGGCACGAAATCAAAAGGTGTAAGAGGCAACAATATCTGTAGAGCCGGGTAATGCATAAAAATGCAGTTCGAATCATTTGGCTTCGAATAATTGACAAGCAGATAAAATTGCATAGGCTGTGATATTATTAATTCCAAAACCTTATCGTTTTCAAAGCTCCTGTGCAAAGAACAACTCATTTTTGCGATCGTTTCGAGTTTTTTTTTTTTTTGAACCACGCTCAAATTTAGATACACCTGATGAATATTCCTGAGCAATGCATGTGGTCTGTTATAGAAACTTATAGGGTGCAATACATTTTTTGAGCACTCCCCTAAATAGAGGAAACGCAGTCGCCTTAATTACTAGCGCCACCAAGTGATCTCCTTTATGAAAGGGAATTCTTCCCCAACGGGATTGGCTAAGACGAAAGGCACTGTGTAACTAAAGAGGCTACAAGGCCAAAGTACGTCTATTGCAGTGTATTTCATAAGTGACCACACTTATGTCGAGACCAGGGAAACATGAAATATCGGAAAGTATTATTGATAAACTGCATGAGGTCCTATGTTAATTAATACCGTTATAAACCAAATTAATTACATGAGTTAATCCCATTTTTATATCAGTCTAATCGAAGTTCCCAATCTTCTTTGGAGTGGAATTGACGCGAGATTGTTCTTGAAAATCCCATAAAACTAAGTTCACACTAAAACAATCCAGCACAGTCATTCCGGCAGGCAAAAAATATCTGGTCTGGCTTCAATCAACTGCATCATTGAATAATATCAATATTGATCAAAGAATGCCGTAGACAAATGCAAAAAAATCGGGATTTTCCGTAAATGATCTTGAGTGTTTGAATCAATGCCTCGATCAATGGGTTTCGCAGCAGGACAAATGAAATACAAATGTAGTCTGTCAGAATGTTTACGCAATATCGAAGTTGATACGTCAAAGTCATTCGTATGTTTTGGCGCTGTCTCCCGCTCCAAGCTTTAAACTTTCACAGACTATTTTGAATGCTTAAGATGAGGCTTGAAAACAGTCGATGAGATGGAGAACAAAGAGTTAGGGCTTAGATGAAGTTTTTCTCACGCGTCCAAGAAATTCATGTATTTCTTATTATGTTCACACTCGGTCATGTCGCTCACTGTGATTTTGGCCTGCTGAGGTATTTCTACGAAATAAATGGTTTTATGACCTCCATCGATATTGTTATACATATATTTTTGACTTTCGAGCGACAATAATCCAGCTATTGATTCCCCATTAGGAGCTCGTAGAAATGATGCGCCCTTAATCAATGGGCATTCTAGTGAGTGAAACTTGAAGCAGGTTGAAGTATTCAATACTTGAGAAAAGCCTGCTTGTAGAAAAAAAATTATCAATCTCACAATTGTTGTTAATCTGCACGGGCGCTTTGAAAACGATAAGGTTTTGGAATCAATAATATAACAGACTATTAAAATTTACCTGCTTGTCGATTGTTCGAGGCAAATTATTCAACCTGTATTTTTATGCATTATCCGGCTCTACAGATACTGTCATTTCTGGCACCTTCTAAATTCGTGTCGTTTCTTACCATCTAGCTGTTAGGAGAACTTCGGTTATTTAGCATACTGATTTGGCTGCTACTCGGGCATTTTCGTTTCTCAGGGAATGTCGTTGAATAGTGAACAGGTAAATTTCTTGAATTTCCAGAGCAACTCTGCTCAGGTTTTTCTCAGGTCTTGTGGTTTCGAAAAGGCTTTTCAGATTACTATTGTACATTTCCTCAGCCCAAGAATGGAGGGGAGGTCAACTGACGCAGTGTTCAAAATTGTGGACATGAAATGGGCCTACTGTTACATCACTTAGATATGAGTAACGAGGAACGTTGTTAATATCTAATAGTTAGCTCATGCTGACATTTCATATATGGTAGAACAATTCTTACTAATTTTGCTGCCACTGGACTCAAAGTCGACATAGATATCAGAAATAATATCTTCCGGTAGCTCCTTATTCGCTTATTCTCGTTCTCTGGCTGTTCCTGGCTGTTATTTTCTGCTTAACATTATCGCTATGGTTATCAAAATCTAAAAGCGCATTGCTGCTGTGGTCTCTGAAAATGCTGCCTTACTGTACATATGGATAAGCAGCATACTTCCGGGCTCACACGATTGCGTGATGGCGACGACTTACGCGATTTTTCGTTTGACTGTCCAGGAAGAGAGTTGCCAATTTAATCATTGGTCACGTACTTTGTACAAACATTTCAATATCCATTGAATATCCAGACAGTGCTGATCTAATGTTTCGCATAAGGACACATTGAAATTGGTACATTCCACTGAAAGTGCAAAGTTGATGTGGAGCCTCATCCACCATTCAACAAAAGCGGTATTCTTAAATATTTGATCAGAAAATGCTTAATTGAATTTCGCTATTCATGGAAGTGCAGAGCTACCAGCGTTTATATAGATGACAAGAAACTGTTGCCCACTGTACTCACAAAAGGAATGTTGTCGGCTTCACTGCTGTTTCTCTATGGCGCGGTTGGTGGACTTCAAAGTATACTCGTGTTTTTCTTTGTTAAATTAGAAAAGACAATTTACTATGCTTTTAGCTACTGCGATTTGGCCTATCTCAAGTTCGATATGACGAGCGTAAGTGCTTCATTATTATAGTGTGTTACTTCATACGACAGCATCGAACATCATATTTTTAAGAGATGAAATTTCGGTTATAAGGGGCAAAACGGGTAAATGATCCCTCTCAGTGGACAAGAAGTTTTCGTAGGACTACTGGCAATCATTCGAAAGCTCAGGTTTCCAGCTAGAGCCGTTTTTGATCAGTTCTTCGAAGAACCATTTCTTCAAGGTTTAAAATTAAAATAAAATTATGTTTCACACGCACGTATCTCTCGTCGGAGATAGCTTTTTATACTAAGCTGTCAGTGAGCATTCGACAGCGTAAGGTTCAGTGATTGCAATGCTGCGATCAATTTCTGAAATACTAATTCTCGGCAGTGCAGCAAGGAAAATAAGATCGAGTTCGCATGAGCGAACAAGTGGTCTCTAGCCAATTCACGGGTTGCTTGGTGAGGTAGCTAGGCGAGCTGAGGCGATGGTCTATCGATTTTGAGCATATGAACGTGTAGAAAAAGTCCCATAGCATTCGAATGTCTTTGAGACATTGTTGGAAGCAATTAATACGTTTTGGCCTTCTAAATTCCGTCCAAATGATCATAATGATAATTGATTGGTTTATTCAAATAGAGCCTTTTTGTAGCAGAGTCATACGCTTCATGTGAAATTATTCTTTCCAAAGCGGAGAAACACCCTAATTGAATAACAAAGATTACATTTTCATAAATCCAGTCGAAAATCGACTGATCGTGGCGTCAGCCCACGTTACCGTCTGACCGCGCAGCCTGTGAATTAGTGAAAAACCGCTTGCTGGAAAAAAGCGGTCTTTCGATAAAATAAGCACAGCAGTGAACTGAAACTTATACTATGGAATGATTACTAATAGTTCAGAAAAGAGCTCTGTCCCGCGAGAAATACGAGCGTGTGAAACATAATTATATTTTCGATTGTACGCCATTAACGAAAGGACTTTTCGGAAACCGGCTAGGTACGACTCTAGCCAGAGATTAATGCTTTCGAATGAATACTAATACTCTTATGAACATTTCCTGTTCAGAGAATGAGGTCGAATAATCATCTTGACCCATTGTAACCGAAAAAGCCGATATATGATATATAAACCTCATTTAAGCGTTCGGATGTCAAGATGTGTTGTTGGGCGATGCGATGAGAAGAGTAACTCTCCAATCGATTAACGACATACGCTCAATGGTAGCTCTAGGGCGCTCAGCCCCTCAGCCTGCAATGCACATGAACAGATTGGTGAATTTTCTTTTTCTTTTTCTTTGACAGCTCACATATGAATGATCACAAAGACGAAACTTGTGCACAAATACTCGAAATTTCTAGCATTTTTGTTACTTTTTTCACATTGTTATGATGTTTCGTATATCCCTAAGAGAATTGAGTGGTGAGCAAAAACACGGCCTCAGTCAGGAATCGAACCCGAATTTCATCCATACCAAGGACGCGTGCTACTACCACTACACAAAGTTCTTGGAAAAAACCAATCATTTACGTGTTGAGACAGTCCATAGTGAGGCATAATAGTGGTTAATAATAATCAATAGTAGTAGTCATAATAGTAACAATCATATAACGATAGCAGTGCAATAATAATACCACATCCATCTTTTGAACATTATAGGCATGGAATTGTAGTCTGGAGGTACTAGCTAAGGCAGCTACCGCAAATTGTGGTGAAAGTCCAGCGTCAATACCGGGCTCAAACGGAATAAACTATAACTTGTGAGATCATAAAAATACTTTTCCCAGAATATTTTTGTAAACACTTAGCCAATGGTTGAAAATTTTGGCTAACGATTTTTGAAACTTCAGTACTAATGATTTCGCTGCACTATTCAATCCCTTTGAAGCGGCGATAATGGGATGGGGCCAACGGCCTGCTGGTTGGCCAATGGGTAATGTCTTCAATGGCGATCCAGTGAATCTTCCCTTTGCTAATGTACGTGAATTTGCTATATAGTGTGGTAATTCAGCACTACCTAATATTTTCATAGTTGCTTCGAGCGAATACAATGAGTGTTGGATGTTCATTCACGACCTGTGGTGGGTTAAACACATCCGCTGCATGTGTCTTCTCAGCACCGTGAGTATAAGCAAAAGGAACTTATCACATCGATCATGCAAAGTCTTTACAATGATTCTTCAGCAACGTCACAAGTAATGAACAGGTCTACGTGTCCGGACCATCGTGTCGTGATAATGAAATGTGCTCTGGACCCGGTCCTGGTGTCTGCGAAGGAGGGTTGTGCGTCCTTTCTATGTTCACAAGTACAACAACGACACCAACAACGACACCAACAACGACACCAACAACTACAACCACTACCACAACAACGACGACAACAACGACAACCAGAAGAAGAAGTACTGACTGTCCGAGCAGGGCATTCAGTTCCACATTTAGAGAAGTCGCACTGGGAATGCACAATAACTTCAGGTACCTTATTAGAAGAAAGGCTCAACTCATATTTTGAAGAGTAAAATATACATACTGTATTCGGTTCTAAGTATATACCAAACGTGGGTTCAAAAATATTAGATGAACTTCGTTTCTTCCATAAATGCTTAAACTTTGCCCGATTATAATAGGATCTGCTCAGAGTCCAAACGAACTTAGGTATAGCTAAATGTTATGAGAAGAAAAGACAAAGCTTTTACTTAGATCCCTTGTCGCAAGAGGTCTTGCCAGAAATGGCGAGTATCGAAACGAAAACGCACCACCGGCCTCACGAATGGATTTGATGGTAGGGCTACGAATCTTTTTTGTTCTGAATCATTTTTGATCATGTCTGATGTCCCTCATAATCTTTTAGGAGTATGACTGCCACGCAGAGCAACTAGCACTTAATCATGCCAGATCATGCGATAGACGCTTGTCTTCACCTTTTGCTCGCCCCGGTTACAGTGAAAATATTCATGTACTCGGAACGACTGCAACTGACTTGTTGGGAGCTATCCAGAATGTCAGTCACAAAAGTGTTACTTCCAAACAGACATAGAAGATATTGATATAATATTCGTAAACTGGAGTGATTGGCTGAGTGACTTTCCTAGACTCTATCTAGGAATTTTTCACGTACTTTATTTTCAAAACTCGTATACACTGAACAGGCAATTGCAACGTTCACTGGAGAACTTGGTGCAAATGGCATTCCATCAAACATGATTCTAACTCCTCAAGTACTTCGACGTACGCACAGAACGGTAACGCGGGTCGCAAAGGTTGGCGTCGATTTTGCTTTTGTCGCGATGTAACCTTTGACGTACAAATTTTTTGCAGGTCCTCTGGAACTCCAACAGATTTGTAGGATGTGCAACCGTACTTTGCAGTGGATTTTATTTCACTTCTTGCATGTATCGTGAACCGTAAGCTTAGCGAACGTTGTTTAATTGATAAATTCTAAGAACAAACCCAGTTCCGCTTTAGGGTGAACGTACCTGGACAAAGCATTTACCCTATCGGAGCAGTGTGCAGTGCTTGCCCAACTGGTCCAAACAATTGTAATTTAGCTATTGGGCTGTGCTCTTATTGATGATGTATGGAGATTATCAAATTTGTTGAACAATAAAGTCATTCTGCTTACTGGACAATCAAGCAAACGCAACTCTGCACGCATTTCATGCATTACTCAGCTCAGCGATTAGTAAAATACGCAGAAATCAGTTTAAAAATCCGTGGAATTTAATAAAAAAAAGTTCAAGGTGGTTTCTGTAGCATCTCCTCCACTGTTCAGTCTTCAGAGATGAAACAACGAGAACAAAAGAAATTCTAAGTTCAAAAGCCGAAATCTGAATGACAACATCCGCAGGACTTTGAAAAACCGTCTTTCTATGAATCTCAACACTAATAATCAGTATATGCTGATCTCAAAGACCTATCTTGCTTATCTAATACGTGGTTGATAATAGTTTTCATTGTAGCAGCCGTTGTAATAGTGGTTCGATGATTAATTTCGACGACTCCTCTTTGATGAATTTCTGAACTTTCATTATTTGAAAACTTGAATAACACAGGGGATCACAATGCCTGCATACACTGCTTAGGCCAGGTTAAAAGATCCAACCAAGAAAAGACGCTATATTTTGCGGAATAGTGACTCATTCGTCTTTTCGGTTCAATTTTGAATTTTCGCATCTACCCGAGATGTTTAAAGAGCTTTGCCCGCCAATAATTTGATTCCTGCACTAGGATAGTGACGGTCATTTAAAAATGATTGTCAATGCATTTTTGTGCTCTATGCCTACCTGCAGATGCACTTTTAACAATCTAGGAACCACCTAGCTTGAGGTGTATGCTTATGTAACATGATTTACCTGTTCCGCTAATGTATTCAGCTCCGCATAGCTTTCGTGTTAGCGACTATATTATGTTGGAACATGAAACTCCTTTCCCTTTCGTTATCACAGGATGTAGACTTTCTGAGATTCACAGTAGATCGTAAAGGAGGTTGTGAACTAGTTAACGGCGCTAGTTGGAGGTGGAAGTTCATCAACTGTCACAAAACATGGAAAATCCCGCCTTCCTTAAATGCTTTTAACTTCGTTTGATATATATATATATATATATATATATTATTTATATATGCACATATATGTATTTATATGCATATAAAGTAAAAAAAAGGATAAAGTTCTCGGCGTTGATCAATCCCTGAGGGATGCGTCATGCATTCGACTTCAATTTTTAACTTCGTTTGAGGTGATTGAATGCATATCTGGCCTTTACAATGACTCGCGGAGGCCTTCCGCTGATCCGAGTCAGTGCTGCTTATCCTCCCAGACA
The DNA here is from genome assembly GCA_019055375.1 of Parelaphostrongylus tenuis. NCBI lineage: Eukaryota > Metazoa > Nematoda > Chromadorea > Rhabditida > Metastrongylidae > Parelaphostrongylus > Parelaphostrongylus tenuis. The sequence goes on along the minus strand of JAHQIW010000929.1, from coordinate 2,693 downwards.
AGCCTGAGACCTGTCTGGTACCAATTTACCGACCCCGGAGGGAAGGATGGCTTGGCGAGCCATGAGCGCGAGATCCGAGCCATTGACCTCTTTGCGATGCACAGCACCTCTAACCACTGCGTCACATGCGCTCTTTATATGCAATATATATATATATATGTATATATATTATTTATATGTATACATATGTGTATATGTGCATAAATATGTATATGCAGGTACATATCTATATATATCTATATATATATGCATATATGCACTTATCTATGTATATATATGTACATATATATGTATATAGGTACATATATATAACAGATTGAAAGAGATCTTTTCAAGTGTGGATTATTTTTGGAGCCCAAACATCCCGTTTGAACTCAACCGAGTGACTGATGTTTCGCAACCATCATAAATGGATATCGGATACAGATTGAACGATTAGTTCTTCTTCTGTCCTCCTGTGCACACATTCGACTCTGAGGCGCATGTCTTTGATGTGCTTTTGCTAAGTGTGGAAGATGACAGAAAGGCACTAGCCCGGTATAGTCGTACTGCTTGGTTTAGACTGCCATTTCCATTCCTACGTCATCAACTAGTCCGCAGTCGCATTTACGATTGACTTGGTTATTGAGAAGATTACATAGTTTGTCCCAATGGAAGGGAGTTGGATTGTATGAGTGAGTTCCGACACAATATAGTTAATAGGGTTGGGAAAAAGTTCTTAAAAAGCGCTTGTAACTTTTTTGAGTATCGGCCATTTTTTTGTGTTTTTGGGCTTACTTGGAAGCCCGTCCTCTCCCACGTTGAGTGGTCTTTAGTGTACCTCTTACTTCAAGATGGAGTTAACAAGCGAGCAAATTAGGTTGTTGATGATACGTGAATGGCTGTTGGGTTCAAATGCAGCGGTGGCAAGTAAACACATCAATCTGGCTTGGGGCGAAGACATTGTTTGCAAAAGCACATTGCACAGGTGGTTCAAAAAGTTTGACAAAGGTAAAGAAAGTTGGGAAGATCAGTCGAGTTCAGGTCGTCCAGAAGAAGTTGATCGTCAAGCTGTACTTTAGGCGATTGAAGAAAATCCCTTTTTGACAACTCGGTTAATCATTTATTCAACAGCAAGAAATCGGAATATTGTGCTCGCATAAGGGATCCTTTGCCGGAGAAGTGGCAGACAGTGCTTGGAGTTGAGGGGCTTGCTTTGACTATTAGTTTTGTCTCTGTTCAGGTGTTATGGGCGCATAAGTAAATGTTTTACAGCAATTTCTCGGAACTTTTTTTCCCAACCTATTAACAATTTGCAAGGCAAGCTGAGAGGAAGACATTGGTGAAAGGAACAAAACCACCTTGTGTCCGCATAGATGAGCATCTAAAGGATACATTCAAGACTCGTGAAAGTACACCTCTGGTTATACAAGAGGCTCAAAGCACGACGAGAAATTCTTAAGTGACTGTCTCAATCATGAAGCAGGGATAAAAACATTACTGTGTGAAACTATTGAACAGTTTTGAATATTTGCTGGAAATCTGAGAAGGAACCGGAAAGACGAGTGCTTCTCTATAATCCAGAACATGGCGTCTTTCCTTATTTTGATCATCTGAGCCGACCTTTGCAGTATAAAGAGCATTTGTAATCCACCGAGTCATTAAAATATTGCAGTGCAACCTAAGTCCAAGCTCTGACAAAGGAGGAGTTGGCAAAAGGCCAGCCAGTGAATTATTATTGTTGCGACTACTACGACAATGACAACCAACCTACCGTCAACTCAACATTATAAGTTTTTGAGATTTGCAAATATTCAAGGAATTGTTCAATCAATAATGGACACTATAGTTTCCATACGTTCAAGAATGTTGAAGAATTTTTACTACTTGTTACCACAATATACTAACCGCATTCGCATCTGTGCATCCTCCATTTGGCTCGTGTTCCCGCAGTCACTGCCGCAAAGGCGCAAAGGTTTCCTTTGCGTGTTGCTGCTTGAAAAATTCATCTTTTTTATGAGCGTCGTAAAACTAGTGCCGGTCGGCCAAAACCTTTTTTCTTCATTTCCGAGGATACACAGGCTAGATTGTTTCCGGGTGATTGCAAGGGAGTGTTCGGGGAGGAGGTCAAATCAGCAAGCCTCATCTGCATCAAACAATTGGTTTGAAATAATGAATAACTAAATAGAGCTTTGTGAACTGTGATATCACCAATTTGCAAACTTTATCAGAGGAATGCATCACTTTTCCAAAGTTTCTGTGTATGGGTTCGCGTGTTGTGTTTCGGTTTGTTAGAGGTGACCTGCGAGCACACGTTGTTGTTTTAGTTTTGCGCTCAAAACTGAATAAGCTTTCCATCTCTCTAGATCGGCAAAATGGCACCAGCCTTATCCAAAGGACAGCACCATCCATTCATCATAGCGATGGGCCAGTTCACGCCATTGCGAAGACCAAATATGCCCTCAGTCACTACAATAATGTTCAATAAGATCAATTGCATGATGCGCCTTTCAGGAACTGATGAAGAAGAAAAATTTCTTCTTTTCTACTTTCGCTTACGTAGAAGCTCTACACACTTGAGAAAATCCTGGGTGTGAGCAAGATTCAAAGCTATCTTCGCTCAGATAGACAAGGGGCGTCGTGGCCGAGCGGTTGTGATGCCTGTCGCGGCGTGTGGAGTCGAGTTTCACTCCGGTTTCTCCGGCAATCAATAA
>JAHQIW010000928.1:0-12714 GCA_019055375.1 Parelaphostrongylus tenuis | reverse complement strand
CTGAATACAAATAAATTGGTAGATCTGTCAATGAGGGCTGACTTATAGAGCCCGATACACGTGTTTCGATCTCGCGATCTCGTCAGTCGGGCAGTTGCCCTCTCACGCCTTTTGCTAATTTCTGTGGGTGCTCCAGTCCCCACAATAAGAACTAGCGACGACGTACGACTTACACTCTATGTCCAGCAAAGAACTTACCAAACACAGAGTGTTGTACACTCGAATGCTCGTGGCTAGTATATTCAATATATCATATCTTTTGTTTCGAGTGTTTTCTTAAGACCACAGCTCAAATTTCAATATGCCTGGTAATCATTATTTGAGCCACGCATGTCAGTGGTCTGTCAATGAGGGCTGACTTATAGAGCCCGATACACGTGTTTCGATCTTGCAATCTCGTCAGTCGGGCAGTTGCCCTTTCCCGTCTTTTGCTAATCTCTGTGGGTGCTCCAGTCCCCACAATAAGAGTTAGCGACGACCTACGTTTTACACTCTATGTCCAGTGAAGAGCTCACCAAACACAGAGTTTTGTACACACGAATGCTCGTGGCTAGTATATTTAACTGACACTGACATGCGTGGCTCCAATAATGATTATCAGGCATATTGAAATTTGAGCTGTGGTCTTAAGAAAACACTCGAAATGAAAGATATGTTATATTAAATATACTAGTCACGAGCATTCGAGTGTACAAAACTCTGTGTTTGGTGAGTTTTTCACTGGACATAGAGTGTAAAACGTACGTCGTCGCTAACTCTTATTGTGGGGACTGGAGCACCCACAGAGATTAGCAAAAGACGAGAAAGGGCAACTGCCCGACTGACGAGATCGCAAGATCGAAACACGTGTATCGGGCTCTATAAGTCAGCCCTCATTGACAGACCACTGACATGCGTGGCTCAAATAATTCATTTAACTTGTAGACGCATTAATCAATATCATTAGCTGTTGTTGTTGTTGTGTTATTATATTGTATATAATATTTAAATGACTTAGGTTGAGTTTGTTCGATCTATGGCGAAAAGAAGCAAAAAAGTCCCGCGTGGTAAGATTTACAAGGCGAGCAAACTCCCTAGCCAGTACAACTGTGGAAAACCAAAAGATGTACTGTGAAGTTGAGAAAACGCATTATGAAAGCAAGACAACACTTTTTTTAGCACATCATACTGTGAAGGTCTCCTCATAAACCAGACTTATTACTGGATTTTGCAGCCCGCGCTACTGAAGGATCACTATAAGTCCGGCGAAAAACTCTTTTTCAGAAAAGAAGTCAAGGAAACATGGATACATTCTATACAATATGAGAAAAAGGAAATTTCCGACACATAAGCGTTCTTTATATAAGGAAAAAACTTTTATAGATGTCTCCTCTTTTGTATTTCTATTCGATAATGAAAATGTCCCTTAGGACCTCAGTTTACCCACATAACCCCATAATCCCACTACAGCGCACGGAAACACAATTTCTTGCCCCGTGCAACGTGCGACGTCGTGGATGATGACACACACGCCACGAGGGACACAAAGGGCCAACTAGAAAACAGTTACGCGTGATATTCAGGTCAGTGCAGTGACTTGCCTCTCTTCTATTGCCTTTTCACTCTAAACTTCTGTAGCTGCTGCAGCATGTATTCTTGAGCATAATTGATGAGCTATTGTGCAGCCTGATACACGTATGTCGACCTTGAGCAGCCTCATCAGTTGGGTAGGCTCTTCGTCTCTAGCCATGCCTCTCCGGGTCGCTTTAGTCCCCACTAAGAGTAGGAGGCGACGACCGATTTACGCAATTGCCGTCAAGTGAAAAATTACTAGATCGGCAGTGTTGTGCACTCGATTGCTTTTGGCTGGTAATTTGAAGTACTATACCGTTCGTTTAGAGTTTTTTTTAAGGCCACGCTCAAATTTCATTGCATCTTTTAATTATTACTTGAGTCAAGATGTCATGCCCTTGAATAGTCCGATGCACAGTTGGATTAAGTAATAATTATGCTACGTATTGGAATTTGAGCGTGGTCTTAAGAAAACACTCGAATGAACGCTATATTTGACGGACCTTTGAATGAATGATATCAAGCAAAGAGGCTTAAGAATTCTTGTAATGTTCAAACAAGAGATACGTATACAGCTTAAGTTAGCGAAAAGACCAACATTTTCCGTCTACTTCATAAAGTGGAGATGCTGAATTAAAGATAGTACAAGTAGAGTGTAAGCGAACAAAGTGAATTTTTTTCCGCATAGGGTGTGCGGAAACGGTCACAAGTCAGTGTGACATAACATTCTTCGTTGCTTAACGGTATAGCTGGGTGTGCATAAATAGGCACATGATAGCAGACAAATCGTAAATACGGGAACATTTGCATTTAACATGAAGAATACGTAACAACATAGGAATGACATCATATAACGAAAAATACGTTATGAGGAATAATCTAATTTAATAAAGACAAGGGTAAATGTTCTCAAAGAGACAATGGGCAGTCTCTATATGCTCCTCTTGCCTTTTGATTGCCGGATATGCTTTATAATATAATATATATATATATATATTATATATATATATATAACTTATAACCACTAAGACTTAGATTTTTCAACTGACGCGACATATAAATATCACCTGTATCACCTGTCCGTCCCGTTGATATTTTTCCCGATCGCGTGCAAGAGTAGCACAGTTTGTCCTCCTCCCTCTAGGGATTCGCTGAGCATCATATCTTTCTTCTATCGCTATCGTGAAGAAATCGGACCAACGGGTCAGTGGTCATCCTTTAGAGCGCATGACGTCCCGAGGAATCCAGTCGCTAGCCGCTCTCGTCCATCGGTTTTCGTTGAAGCGCTCACGTGTCCGGCCCACCTTATTTTCGATGTCCTGGCGTGTAGAACGGCATCTATGTTTTTCGATCGTTGACGTAGGTCGGAACTTCGGATCCTTTCTCTCATTTGTGAGATGCGAGATACTCCTAGCATTGACGTTTCGACTGCGCGTTTGATAACGCCAAGTGATCTTTCATCCTGCTAACGTAGCGACCAGGTTTCTGCTGCATGTATTAGGGCAGGGATAACTGTCGAGTCGAAAAGGTGGGAACGGAGTCGGATGTTCTTTTTTCTCTTCACTACATCTTCGTGCTCTTAAACGTTCCCCAAGCCACTCGTTTCTACCTGCTCAACTCTGGAGCTAGGTCGTTCATCATGTGATTTCACGACCTAGATAGATGTATCTGGAGCATTCGGAGATTGTCGATCCGTTGAGCGTGAATGGGGCATTCGAAATCCATCCGTTCCTTATGAACATCGTTTTCGTTAGATTTAGTTGAAGATCAATCTTTCCACAAGCGTTATCGAAATCGGTCAACATTCGATCCGCTTAGCTGATGTTTGGTGTTATGAGAACGATATCTTCAGCAAAGCGAAGATGGTTTAATTGTCGACCGTCAATTTTCACTCCCATTTCGTCCCATTCTAATGGTCGCATGACGTTTTGTAGGGTGGCAGTGAATAGTATTGGGAAATTGTACCGCCTTGTCGAACCCCCCTTCTTACGTCAATGGTGATATTGTTGTAGAATGGAGATATTTTGGTCGTGAAATCTTTATAAAGCTCACGAAGGATCATTATGTAGCAAGTAGGGACGCTCTGGTTATCCACAGCCTCTATAACCGCTTCTGTTTCCACTGAATCAAAAGCTTTCTTCAGATCGATGAAAGTGAGACAGAGTGGTTGTTTGTACTCTCGTGAAACTTCAGTGAGTCTAGTAATTGTGTGGGTGTGGTCTATGGCACTAAATCCTTTTCGGAACCCTGCTTGTTCGCATGGCTGTCCTTCGTACAGTGTTCTGTCAATCCTTTTTAGGAAGACTCGAGAAAAGAGTTCATAGACATCGTACGGCAAACAGATTGGGCGATAATTGCCTATGTCGTGAAGGTCTCCCTTTTTGGACAACAACTACATATATATGTATATATTTATATATATATATATATATATATCCACGGACCTCCCTCTTTGAGGAATCCCGCCCGGTTAGTCGCGAGGGCACGTGGCGCGTCCCCAGGTGGTGGATAGGGGAATAAAACGCGAACCAAAAGCGACCGTGTGCTTCCCAGAGACGCAGGTGGATTCAGGGGACGAGCTCCCTGCTTCTGCAGGGCCGACTTGACAAAACTCTACTTCTACGAGTCAAGTCGGCGAAAAGCCTGCAATCAAGCGGCTGGGAAGTACATGGGAGGCGGTCAGGAGTCGTCTCCAACAAATAAGCTCCTCCCGCTCCTCCGAGAGAGACTAGCAAGCTACTCGTGAGTATCCAGCCCTCACGATTAGAGCCTGGCAAGCGAAGGTTGGGTATCGAAATGCCAAAAACAGCAACAAATATGGGCCTCATTCCCCTGACCCCGAAAGAGCCCCTGATACGGCAGCGCCAGGTAGGACGAGTACGGAGAGGTTGCTAAAATCTCAGGGCCGAACTAGGCTGCCAAGATCGAAACGGACTAAAATGACGATCTGTACCTACAGCGCATGAACCCTTGCTCACCAATCCGCTGTAGAAGATCTGTTGATTCAAGCAAGAAGAATAAGGAACGACGTCATTGGCCTGGCTGAGACGAGAAGGCGCCATCCTTTTCACGCTGTTTATGACACCGGAGAAGAACTGTTCCTTGGTACATGCGATCGCAGAGGTGTCGGCGGCGTTGGCGTCCTCGTCAAATCGAATCTGACCGTGAACATTGATTCGTTCGAACAACTAACAACCCGTATCGGACGATTACGGTTGAAAACGATGTGGTTCTATGCCGGCTTTGACCATCTTCGTTGCTTACGCACCAACATCAAGCTATGACGAAGACGAAGTCGAAGCGTTCTATATGGACCTCGAAAAATTCTTCAGAGAAGATCATACATTCTTCAAGGTCATTGTCGGAGATGTTAACGCAAAAACTGGACCTAGAAGAACGTCTGAAGAACGTCACATAGGGACCCACGGACTAGAATGGAATGAACAGAGTGAGAGGCTATCTGAGTTTATCATGACCACCCAAACCATCCATGGTAACTCGCAATTCCAAAAGCCTCTTTCTCAGCGATGGACGTGGGAGTCTCCCAATGGAGAGTAACATAACGAAATAGATCACATCATAGTAAATCGAAGGTTTTGCCTGACCGACGTCGCTGTTGATCCTAAGTTCTACACGGGATCAGACCATCGCCTCCTTCGCGCAACATTCCGATTTTCGATGAGAGGAGAGAAAGCCGCTCAATTCAAACAACGAAGTCCAGAACTACCATAAACTGGGATGTATTCAAATCATTATCGGCTCTTGGGAAGATACCGTTGTCGACAACATCGACGACGAATACGATCGACTCGTCGAATATCTTCGCGTTAGCGCTATGAAAGCCGAGAGTCCTAAGGTCACGAAGAGACGCTTGTCTCCGCAGACACTCGAGCTGATACGTCAACGTGGAATCGCACGAGCTGCAGGCAACCGAAACCTTAACAGTCCGAACTTGCGAAACGCTGCAGAGAAGCGATAAAAGAAGACCTTAAAGAGAGAACAGCAGCAGTTATGGCAGAAGCTGCAGAAGCTGGGAAGAGCATTCGCAAAGCCCAGCGAGGCTTCGCCAACTACAAGACCAAGATGATTGCACTCCGATACCCTGACGGGACACTTACAGCTTCGAGAAGGGCTATGGAGAAAATCATCCACCAATACTACTCGGATCTCTTCGCTAGCCATGTTCTCTTACCGTCATATAAATTGAAAGAGGACGAATATGTCGTCCACCGGTCCTTCCTTCCGAAATCCGACATGCTATATCGTCGGTGAAAAACAGAACAACACCCGGTCCAGACAGGATTAGACCAGAACATCTGAAGAATCCTGCCGCCAGTTCTCATCAACACCCTGGCTCGGCTCTTCACTCGCTACCTGTCAGAACGCAAGGTCCCTATTCAATGGAAAACCAGCAAGACCGTATTGTTGTTCAAAAAGGAGACCTTCACGACATAGGCAATTATCGCCCAATCTGCTTGCTGTCCGTTGTCTATAAACTCTTTACTCGAGTCATCCTAAACAGGATTGACAGAACACTGGACGAAGGACAGCCATGCGAACAAGCAGGGTTCCGAAAAGGATTTAGTACCATGGAGCACATCCACACGATTACAAGACTCATCGAAGTTTCGCGAGAGTACAAACAACCACTCTGTCTCACTTTCATCGATCTGAAGAAAAGCCTTTGATTCAGTGGAAACAGAAGCGGTTATAGAGGCTCTGGATAACCAGGGCGTCCCTACTCGGTACATAATGATCCTTCGTGAGCTCTATAAAGATTTCACGACCAAATATCTCCATTCTACAACAATATCACCATTGACGTAAGAAGAGGGGTTCGACAAGGCGATACAATTTCGCCAAAACTATTCACTGCCACCCTACAAAACGTCATGCGAACATTGAATGGGACGAAATGGGAGTGAAAATTGACGGTCGACAATTAAACCATGTTCGCTTTGCTGACGATATCGTTCTCATAACACCAAACATCAGCCAAGCGGAACGAATGTTTACCGATTTCGATAACGCCTGTGGAAAGATTGGTCTTCAACTGAATCTAACGAAAACAATGTTCATGAGGAACGGATGGGTTTCTAACGCCCCATTCACGCTCAACGGAACGACAATCTCCGAATGCTCCAGTTACTCTATCTAGGTCGTGAAATCAACATGATGAACGACCTAGCTCCAGAGTTGAGCAGGAGGAAACGAGCGGCTTGTGGAACGTTTAAGAGCATCGAAGATGTAGTGAAGAGGACAAAGAACATCCGACTCCGTGCCCACCTTTTCGACTCGGCAATTATCCCTGCCCTGACGTATGCAGCAGAAACCTGGTCGCTACGTAAGCAGGATGAAAGATCACTTGCCGTTATCGAACGCGCAGTCGAAAGGTCGATGCTAGGAGTATCTCGTATCTCGCAAATGAGAGAAAGGATCCGAAGTTCCGACCTACGTCAACGATCGAAAATCAGAGACGCCGTTCTACACGCCAGGATATCGAAAATAAGGTGGGCCGGACACGTGATGCGCTTCAACGACAACCGATGGACGAGAGCCGTTACCGACTGGATTCCTCGGGACGTCAAGCGCTCTAAAGGAAGACCACTGACCCGTTGGTCCGATTTCTTCACGATAGCGATAGAAGAAAGATATGATGCTCAGCGAATCCCTAGAGCGAGGAGGACCCACTGGGCTACTCTTTCACGCGATAGGGAAAAATGGAAGAGTTGCTGGTACCCGCTCGAGTCACTCGACGATCAACGGGACGACAGGTGATACAGGTGATATATATAATAATATATATATATCGAAAAAAATCAAAGTCAGCAGCGCTCATCACATCCTATATATATAATGTCACAGAGCAGTTTTTCTCATCAGACCTCACAAATAATTGGGAACTCGCTCCTCATTAAACTTTCCGAATAGGATTTGGGAGCCCGTTCCTCATCGCTCACATGACTGGTCTTCAATACTTTACTATTAGTATTCAATGGTGTAGAGTGGTGCGCAAAAACGTTTGTGTCAGCCGGAATTTGAACCCGGATCTTACTCTTTCCATAACACCGCGATCGGCGGTCAAATGAAGATGATTTGCGATTGATTATAAGTATTTAACTTACAGACACATTTACCAATATCGCTAGATGATTGTTGTTGTTATTAAACTGTATATAGAGTTTAACTATTCAAGTTTGAGGTTCTTCGATCTACGACGAAAAGAGCAATAAGTTCCACGTGGCAAAACCTACAACCTAGAAAGTACAACTGTGGAATATCGAAATTAGTACCAAAATTGTCATTTCTCAAGCTGAGCATATTCCATATGACGGAGTGGCTAAATATTGTTGATCATTTATTGCTCTTCAGTCTTTATGTAATCCGTTCATTTTTGAGTAAACACTAGAACGATCCCCATTTGCAAACCAGATCTGCCACAAATACTTGTGATAGCCTTTACTTATAGTAGTTAGTCAATTGTACTTTGTTTTGAAATCTACATCAATGTTTTCGAGAAAAGTTATTGTCCTACCAGTCTTATGAAGTTTGAGGTAAATTTTATCATATAGCAGTGTGAAGAACCAACTATAGAAAAGTTTTATGCACTTCTATCCAAGCAAAAAGTCTGATTCAGTTCTTATTGTTGATAGTTGAAACGACAATCATCTTATCGGATGAAAATCGGTTGTCTTAAAACCATCTTGCCAGTGTGGTCATTGGTGGTCCTCACGTATGAAAATTGTGTTTGAAATTGAGATTTGCAATTTTCAACTATCACATAGAAGAATAGACGCTAAATCTAGCAACAATTCATTGCTGCCCAACGATCCCTATTAGTATCCAATTGGAATTTTATGAATGTTACTCATTAACGTCACCGTTAATCTCGCTTGTGCCAAAGAACCCGTAAACATTTTTGCATTCAAACATGCCAATTGCTGATTTTTGACAACATGGTAGATTTTCAACTGCCATAGCAGTTTATCGGGTTGAGATCGTCGAGTTAACCCATTAGAAACCGCGTTGATTTTTAGCGCGACAGGCGGCGACACCGCATTGAGGTTACGATGACATTTTGGTAGTTTTATGACGAAATTTAGATTTACATCGTGATTTAAAAAATTATGCTGTCAGTAAACGGTAATATTTTCGTGACATACGGGACCTCATAAAGCTATGAATACAGATATCAACGCCGAAGTTTCCGCTGAAGTCCCATATATTGAAATGGCAAATCAGATGCTTTAGAAAAGGTCGAATTTTGAACTGTTACTGGACAATTCTACGCTATCTTATTTGTGTTTTTTCATATAATTCATATTTTTATTCTTCATTTAGTATGTCAGCGCCAGTTTGCCTCTATAAATTGCCCTATCAATGACACTTTGTGATCCGTCTTCACAGTGTCTCTTTTTTTCACTGTGCGGATCCCAGTACTTCTAGCATTCGATTCGTTTTTTCGTCTTCTTCTTGAAGCGTCGCACATTACTGGTTAAGCACGTTCCTTGCAATCTTGAGGATAGCCATGCTGAGGCGTCGCATAGTTCGTTGTTGACTGCTGGAGAGTGTTGATGGACGGGGCTTAGCCTGCCCGCGCTGCGACAAGCGTCACAACCACTCGGCCACCCTTCTAAGATTATATAATCAAGCAATCAATTATATCAGTTTTATACTGCTAATTCATATATTAAAGCGTCAATCTTTCAGATTGGATAAGCGCTTATCCCATAGAATACATAAAGCCAATATAGTGATTGAAAATTGAAAAACAATGTACAAGTTGGCATAATACAGCTCACTGCGTGCTATGCCGTCACTGACAACTCTCAATAACTTTTGATTGTGTACCTTAGAAACTGTAGCCTTCATATAATTATTGAACAAAGTTTAATCAATTGTTTTATAGGTATTAATTTTTTTACTCATTATTTTCTTTTGATACCGAACATTGGCACTAAGGTACTCTCACGTATTTCTCTTTAGTTGAATACCCTCAAAACGATATCTTGTATTTCGTTCAGGACTCACCTATCCAAATGACTCTGATACGACCACGTCCAAGTGGTCGGAGACCCATCAGCACATCAAAAACCTCATTGTCCGTTCGCCCGACTGCTTCCAATGAGCATGCTCCTCCACTTTTATTGCGGAAATTTATGCGAAAAATGAGTAGATTTTTGCAGACTATCGTAGAGCTTATCATCGTAGAAGTTGTGGGCAACGGGTAGGTGTTCAAAGCGAGTGCTTTCGTGCAAGGAACCACTCAAAATCTAAGAACTATCCATGACCGACGCTATACTATTGAAAACCCACAAACATTGGTGTACGCAGTCGCATCACATCTCTAGGACCAACTTTTGCAGACTACTGTAACGTCGGCAGTCGTACACTTTGGGAAAAAATCCGCCTGAGTAAACAATCCGAATAGAAGGTCTTGAACATCAATAGAATGTTAAATCAGAAAGTGTATTTTTTCCAAATACGTTTGCTTGCTGCTCATTATTCAGTCATTCGGCATAATCTATCTTTAGAAGACCAACTTCGAGAGCAATCGATTGAGCAAACTTCCAGTCAGTTACCTTCCCAGTCTCCAAAGAAGGCGAAACCTACGAAACTACAGTCAATATTGCACTTTGTTGTTCCCAGTTTTATCAAAAAAAAAAACTGATGAAGAGTTAATTGGCGAGTGGTCAAAGAATGTGCCGTCATCCAGAATCCTAACTTGCTCCCTCAAGATGCCTACTCTTTCAAAATGAGGGGAGGAGTTCTTGGTGACATAATGCTCAGAGCAAAAAACCAGTAGACTCCCACGAACTGTGCCTACCCGATATTTGGAATCTGGCTTTAGAAAAGACAAATATGTGGGGCCATCGTAAGAGTGGAAAGTGGAAAAAGGCGCTCTTATTCTCATAAGGTAAGTGACAAAGATGTGCGCATTATGAGTCGAAACTATGCATATCTCTTGAGGATATCTTTTTCTCATTGAATAATGGGAATTGGTAGGACTCATAAGCGTTTTCCCATCACAAATACTTTATAGAAGTCTTAACCATAATATGCTATCCTCTCGTAATGGATTGTCCAAATGTCATCATCTGTGCTTCAGGACTGCAAGCAAAACCGATATGAAGTTTAAACAACGGGTTAATCACCGGAAAGTAGGCGTACTTTCTTCTCATTGATTCTGGGCAATAACAAGATTTTTCCACAAGTTCAAGTTGCCACTATATCTCCATTTTTGAGCTATCGAATGACTCCTGATAGCCTAGTAAAAAAGCAGAAAGTGGTAAATTGTTGAACGCGGAGTTCGAGCGTGCGTCTCTTCTCAGTTTAGTGGCTTTTTCATAGATAAGTAGGGATTTGTAGGACAGCCGGGCATTCTTTTGCTATAAATACATGTGTAGAAATATTTCCAGCTATATGAATTTTTCCGTACCGGCAAAATCTGCTTGGAAAGAAAATTTTTTCTAGATACATCTAAAAAACCTCTGTAAAGTTTAAACAAAGCACTCAAAGAGCAAGACGTTGTCTTTTTTTCGTTATTGGAGCGTACTACAAAAAACCTTTTGGAAACCAAGCCAGGTTCTAAAATTTCCATTTCTGTTCTTATGGAACTATCACTGATAATCTAATGAGAAGTTCTGCTAGATAAAACAGGCAGCAAAACACGATCACATTCCATAAAATGTGACTACATTTCTCACAAGTCCTTATGGGAAGTGGAGATATCTAGAATAAATGAGCGTTCTTCCACTAAAAATACGTTTATAAAAGTCCCATCAGTTGGAGCCTGCTCTTTCGAAGGAGGAACTTTTTCTTAGAATCAAAATGTCACTCCATAACACCAAAAAAAAATTGCGTTACGAATGTGAAACAGCGCACTCCAAAATCAAGACGTGATTTTTTCAGTAGAAGGTAGTATAAAGCTCTATTCGTGAAAGAGACATAGTTCAAGCTATCGAATGACCATTAAAATATATATTCAAATAGAACAAGTGTTCTCTGACAGCTCAAGAAATGTTTCCTTTCATAACGATGTGGTTTTATCTTTCAAACATAGGAGATTTCCCTGCATTTGAGCGGTCCTTATACTAGGAAAAAACGTTATCGAAATCTCTTCTGGGATATTCCATCATTTAGTAATGATGATGACAAACCAAAACAGTTTACCAAATAAATTTCTATAATTTTCGTTGCAGTGGAGGGAATTAAAATTGCCGCTTCTCCGCCGTAGGCGCTGCAGGAAGACTCTTCAAAAACCGAATTTAGCTCCAAAATTACAGAGATTTGGAAGGCAACACGAACGGCTGTTCAAATTTAGCGATAAGCTATCCACAGACACCAACAGAGCAAGCAGATCGAACTGAGTGTAAAGCTCAGTTTTATTTTGCTTCTACAATGCAACTAAGAACGCTTTCTCAGATTTATTGAAAACCAAAGAAAGACGATTTGTCCAACAAAAAAGGTTGCCAAATTTTTGGTGTACCTAAAGAGTACATGTTCTCCGGAATGAATAAGGGACAACCCTAGAATTCATGTTGCTCCTTCACCAAGCTCAATATAGAGCAAGTACCATTGAGCTCTTATGTGTATGAGCACACCGTCTAAAGCCTTTCTGTCACTTATCAGGCAATTGAACAAAGAACAAAAATGAATATCAAATGTTTTCTTCAAAAACTAACGTAATCTTGAGTTCTGCATAGGAACCTAGTTCATTTTTCTAGCACGCACACAGTCGTTTTGCAGGGGGGGGGGGGGGGGTGACATTCGCGTTAAAGCTATTTATTCATTGATCAGCATATCACTGTGAAAACCTTCAGTATATCACAAAGTCGAACAAACCAACTTGGCTACCTTGGTGGAGCCTTTGTCTCTTCGGGCTAAATTACTTTGACCGCCGTTGTTGAACACCATTCCTTTACATTGATGAAATAGATTTCTAATCAGCTAGCCTATATATTCTTTGAAGATTTTAGGTTTCAGTATTGTCGTTTAGAGCAAAAAAATCACAAATTGCCCATTTTTATGAACAGAATTTCCCCTTCAACTCGCCCCGGATAATATATATATATATATATATATATATATGGTTTAAAAAATTTGCCATTTTTTCGCCCATTTTCTGAATTTTTGGGCTTATTTGAAAGCTCGTCTTCTACT
>JAHQIW010000927.1:0-54472 GCA_019055375.1 Parelaphostrongylus tenuis | reverse complement strand
AGATCTCGTCATTTACATTGTATCCTACACACATACATCTACATATACTAATATATAACATATATATATGTATATATATATGTATATATGTACGTATATATGTGCACATAAACATATATGTATATCTATATGTATGCACGTATATACATGTGTATGAATATGTTATGTATGCACATACGTATGTATGCAAATAGATTCTGGATGATATCGACGTGATCGCCCCGAGACGAGAAACAGCCACTCGTGAAATGGAGCGGGAGGATTGTTTCTCAGCTGTGCAGTTGCTTAGATGGTAACAGTCATTTATAATCCTTGGTTTGATATCACTTAATTTGAATTGTTCTCGCGTTTGCTTAAATTTTTATTATAAAAACCTTACTTCAGGAGCAATTAGTCCTTATTTTGATGATAATCTAATTTCTTGTGTTCGATTCACGAAGTTGTTCTTTGTAATCTGAATTGAAGGTAATGTTTCCAATGATGTTGAGCGATATGCAAAAACATTTGACCTCAGGCAGAAGTTGAACCCGACCCCATTATTGGTGAAACGCTGCGGTTTCAATTCCCGCCGGCAGTTGAGTGTTCTGCAACACTCATCATCATTGGATATACAATTGTAGCATCGTAACACCATTGAAAGAGCGGTAAAATAAGATGAAATTCTTGTAGATGTTGATATTATTTCTGAAAAACTGAATGAAATGAAGAAAAGTTTTCTTCGTATTTTATTTGCACAAATGTGATAGGACAGTTTGTTTTGTTTCCATCGTTGCTTGAGGACGGCACTTTTAACAAATTCATTAGGGCACCACATTCTTTCCTTATCAGACCCTCAACAATATAAGAATTTGTATTACTTTCTTTCAGATCTCTTCTGGTCGAAAGAGGCAAAGATTCCATAGCTGAAAAAATTCAAGTGACTAATGATGGTGAAGTTGTTCTCAACGATGAGGTGGAAAGTATAGGTATTTCTATCGAATTCTTGTCTTTTGATTGCATATGTTGTGTTCTCATTGTTCATCCATGGACTGAATTTTTTATATTGCTTAGTTTTCTTTCCTGAAATGTTTGTTTTTGGCCAAAGAATGATTTCAGACCATTCCTATGTGCTAGTGGTCGGAACTACGAGTCGACCGGATTCGGTAGACGGTGGTCTGAGACGGGCTGGACGTTTTGATTGTGAAATCTCTCTAGGAATTCCAGATGAACGAGCTAGAGACGAAAATTCTTCAAACTGTGTGCAAGTAGGCTGTGTTTTATTGTCCTCCTTCATGTAGTTTTTCTCATTAGTCAATAGTAAAGCGTCTTTTCTTTGTAGAAAATCTATGATTCCACCTGTTCACTTGTAACCTGTGCTCTATATTTTTGGTGGATTTTATTGCTAAGAGATTAGAAAAAGGCAAAACAGAAAGCGTTACCATTTTTCATCACTGTTGATAATATCTTGAATGTTCGTAGCATTTAGACTTACTCTGGACGAAGACGTGAACTTGAAAATGATTGCGCGATTAACACCAGGATATGTTGGGGCCGATCTAAACGCTTTGGTCAGAGAAGCCGCTAAGTGTGCAGTGAACAGGTTTTTTAATCACTTTTTTTCGGAAATTTGTGCTGGTTTCCTCGCTTTCACGTTTCTGGTTAACTTTTTTAAACATCGTTTGGTGATTGTGATGAAATAAGTGGGGGGGGGGGGGGGGGGAGGGAGCTTTGTAGTTTCAATTTTTTTGATATCTCTTATTTATTTTTTAGGATATTTGACACGATTGTAAAAAACAAGTCATCCAAGCGGCGAATGACCAACGAAGAAATCAAAGAAGAATTGGATAAAGGTGTGTCTTGCTACTTTTTTTTGTGCCTCCATCTTTCTTCCACTGCTTTGCACAGTGTTATGTTGATGAGGAAATTCCTCTTTGCAACTCAATTGTGTCATTCGATGTTGTTTGATTCTTTTGTGGATAAGAAATATCAATTAGAACTCAACTGAACCGTCTTTTTTTTTGCCAAATTCAACTTTATTATATGTACTTTTGGAGTACCTTCAACTAGAGGTGCTAAAGTCCCCAGTGTCCTATGTTCTGAGCCAGAACTCCTAGCTATAGCAGTAGTTTTGCGATGTTTTTAATTTATAATGTTTAAGTAGAACTTCTCGATGTAGATGACTCTTCTAAAGATGTATGTCTGCTGTATATCGTAAACTAGACTCAGCTAGACGAAACGAGAATCACAGGACGAAATCCCACTGCTGGAGTGAATCCGTGGCATCGTTCTGTGTGATCGTACTCATCGTTATTGTTTTTATTTCTAATATAAATGTAGTTATTCGGGAACGGAGTGGTGCAATGGTTAGTATATCATTATTATTATTATATACGATTTATCAAGGAACAAAGATGATAAGCAAGGCACTAGTGCAGTTCCTGTTTGTATCTAAATTAGGCTTGTGTTGTGTGTTGCGTTTATTCCAAATAAGACTGAATGGACAAAGGGGAGTTAAGTCGAGCGATGTCAAGCTTCGCAGTAAACAGTAGTAACAATTGTGACTGTACGTAGGGGCTGGGCTGATAGGCTAACTGGCGACAAGGTCTTGGTCTAATAAAACGTTGCAGTGAGTAATATAATTCAGAACATAAGAAACTACTAGGTGTGTGTTTAGTCAGGCGAACATGAAGGCTATCGCCCGGGAGTTTAGTCAGAAAATAAGAAAGCTACCCGACTGGGTGTTTAGTTCACATTCTGTATAAAATTGTAGAGAATCTTCTATAAATCTTGCATTCAGTGAAACGTACGCTTTGGGGGTCGCCTTAGCTCGGCTACCTCAAAGATTGCAAGAGAGATTAGCCAGCCAGAAATGTACGATATCCTTAGAAAGCCGAAGTCTTCAAGGAGCAGCCGTTGCAAGAAGTGAAGTATTTGAAGACTTTCGTGTAAGGTGAATATAGAAAAGGAATTGAGAACAAGTGCTGTTATTGCACAGTAAACTGCGGTGACAGGTCGTGTATAATAAATAAGTGCAGCTGTTTTGAAGTAAAATTGTGGATGAGGAGAGAGATAGTGACTGAGATGCTGAATGTGGACTGAGCTCATCTACTATCCGAAGATATCTCCTGCTCAAATAAGATTAGTTTTCGCTTTCTTCAGAGATTTTTTCTCGTTACATTCATGCTACTCCTATGATCATTAGTTCCTTTTTTCATGGTTTTAATTTTACTTGCTTCTTCTTCACTTATATCCAATTTTATCATAATTCAAGACTGTGTTGCCGACATTTCAGTGAATTCGAGAGCACCTAAACCTTTTTGTTCCAGATTTCTTATGAAAACTTTAGTATAGCTTTTTTACTGGTCTTCCGTTGAGTAGTTTTTCCTTGAAATTGAGTTTCCTCATTGAGCTTTCTATTCATATTCATAGTGACTTGGAAGTAAAATAGCTTTCATCATAACCGAATGCAATAAATCCTTGAAAATATCAGACTCGAGAGCGATACATAAGTTTAGTTTTGGTTTGAGTTTAGCTTCCTATGCATCGATTATGGAGCCAGTGATCCTACAGCAAGAAAACTTCGTGATTTACAAAGTAATTTAGAGAATAGCAGACATGAATGAAATTTGTTACATTTGTACTAAACCATAATAAATTTCATGGAATCAAAATCATCACCTGTGTCTCCTGCCGTCCCGTTGATCGTCGAAGTGACTTGAGTGAGCACCAGTAAAAATTTCCAGTTTTCCCTATCGCATGCAAGAGTGGATCTCCCTCTCTCTAAGAGTTTCTTGAGCATCATATTTCCTTCTAGGTTTTCCATGTAGAAAATGTAATATCGTGAAAGCGCTTTTTCTGAGGAAGGTTTGACATCCCGAGGAAATCGAGTAGGTAGCCGGCTTTCGTCCATCGGTTTTCGTTTATGCGCATTACATGTACGGCTCACTTTATGTTCGATATCCTTCAAAATCATGCTACAATATCTTTTTATGTTTTGAACATTCTCCTCTTTTTTTTTTTGGCACTTCGAGCTTTGTGTGGCCTGTACTCGTTGAATCATGTCAATCCCAACAAGTCGAACGAAGTTCATCTGTCGACGAACTGACTGCCTGGTTGTCACCAGGGACTTTCGCTTCACGGCAATGTTACTGTGATTAAGTTTCTGTCTGGATCACGGTAGATGTTGACTCCATTTTTTACTCCTATCTTTCACTCATTGATAGGAATTATGAACACCCTTTGTGCTTAGGGTATCGTACTTAATGCTGCAATTTACACGTGTAATTTTGTAGATCAGTATGATATGAGCCTTCATTGTAGATGTTTTTTATTTCAGAAAAAACAATAGTAGTTTTCTTGTTTGTAATTGGGTTTTATATTGTAGATTTGTTTTTTTCAAAAAGCAATAGTAGCAGTTCTGGTTGTAATTGTAATATCGAATTAATTCAAGGTTTTGACGTGGCTGCAAAGCTGATGATGATCCGTCGGCACTTGAAAGATTGGGCGGCTTCCACGTAACGATGTCGGATTTCGAACGAGCACTCCGAAAACGTTCAGCCATCAGCAAAACGAGAAGGTTTCGCTACTGTTCCGGATGTGTCTTGGGAGGATATTGGTGCACTCAGTGATATTCGTCAGGAATTGGAGTGGGAATATCCTAGTTGGTTTATCTTTATTCTTCATTTACTTTCTATGAAATTCAATATAATCGATGGTTGTGTAGAGAGGTTTGCGTCACTTCTGCTCGTTACTTCGCGCTGCAAAATATAGTTACTCGTCAGGGAGTTTGCTCTAGCTGATTTTGTTTTCCTCAAAAGCGATGAAAATTGCGTGGACCTTTCGAAAAAATCTTCTTGTATTGTTTGATTAGGCTTTAATTTTTAGCACTTGGAACACTAATTATTGATTAAATATGGGGTTTAGTGTGATTTAAAGTGCTTTATTACACTTTGCGAATACCTCTTCATAAGTAATCGCCAGCTGTAGGCTTCTTGTATTCAAAAACATTTGTTTTGATATTGTTTTCATGTTCTTGTTGGACTAGATCGAGAAATTTTTTGCATTCGGAAAGTCTTAGGTGGTAAACTGTTGACCAGATTTCAAAAAAAACTGTAAGATAGAGTGTTTTTGATGGTGAAGGGACGTCCTGGCTTTTACTAGGGTGTCTTTGACCCTGTGTATATCTAATCCTACATTCTCGTTGCCTGGGTTTGTTACGGAGGGATGCGCAGCCACGCATTGAAGGTCACAGCTTAGGTCATATGGACACGTCGCGCCCCATATATGCGACATCAACGAGTCAAAGCAACTGGGGGGCAAGAAAAAAATAGCTCGTATGGAGATTTAGCGTGTTCGGATCGTTTCCAGGCGTTCTACTACATCCGATCAGTCCCAGTGAACATTTCAAATAATGAGGTTTTCTCAGTATTCCAGTGATTTCAAGGCAAGACTATAATTAGGTTGAAGAACACTGTGGAGTTCAGCTTCGATGTGCATGGTTTGGTTTCGTGAACATCATAGTTCGCCTGAAGCATTCAACGCATTCAAAACCGTGCTTGTTTTGTCGACAGCTGCTTGTATTCTTGTTTACTAAACTTCCCGCACACGACGTGTTGACCGATGACAACGATGCATTCTAGGCTATCGCGTGCTCCTGAATATTCCCATATTTTTGTGGTGAAGTGACACGAGCTTCGTCGGCGAGGACAAATAATTTTAAAATTTAAGAAAGTCATAACTTAATCATGGTAAAGTACGCAGATATGTTTATTCTTGTACGAATATGTAGATCGAGTCGAGTCAGTAGTGTTAGATTCAGCTCCCATCCCTTCAAAACCGGCATTTTTTTTCGGACTTGTCTGGGACATGTTCCCGCTTTTCTCTCTGAACATTCAAGGAGAACACCTTTGCCCGTTTTTGCCAATATTCTAGTGGGAAGCGAATCGACGAGAATCAGTGATATTCACAAAACGGACCAGAATTTCAGGTTGATACACACGAATGTAGGGTACTCTAGGATTCCCACAGTGTGATATGTATGGTACTGGGTCAGTGAAAATAAAAATTACATCACCATCAATCACTATCAGTCACCAATGAATCATCATAGATCACGGAATCGTTCTTACTGATGCAAGTGTGACTGAGAATTAATCTTTGATCCAGATAATATGAAGAGGTTTTCCTACCTCTATAAAATTAGGCAGTTGCATCTTATTAGAAAAAAGCTTTAGTTTCAGTAGAAATGACTGTCCAAAATTTTTCTTCCTTTGACAAGATATTTTCGCAAAAATTTTTTACGCTCAGGTTAATGTGTACTTAGTTCTACGAGAAATTTATTTCATTGATTCATTTCAGTTTCCAGTAAAAACGTCCGGAAGACTTTGCTTTACTTGGCATATGCGCTAAACCGCAAGGTATTTTACTATGTGGCCCACCAGGATGTGGAAAGACGCTGTTGGCGAAAGCTATAGCGAACGAAACTGGAATGAATTTCATCAGTGTCAAGGGACCGGAACTTCTCAATATGGTGAATTTATTGTGGAAATTCCTTGGTACAAAGTAGTTTTCGTAAGATGTAAAGGTTTTTATTTTTTTTTAGCCTAGTTCCTAAATTGTTACCTAATTTCTTTCTTTTCGTCATATAAGTTATTTATTGGCTTAATCCCACACAGTGTATGTACTTTGATGCTGAAATATATCTGGATCTGTAGACTATAATAGCGAACTTGAGTTGAGACTGGGTGGGGCCGGCTGCAGTGGCTATAATAAGGAAGACGGATGACAAGAGTCGTAAACGCCAGGATATTGCGCATAGAGGGGATCGATATAACTAAGCTGCTTGGCCTTTGGAATGAGTAAGCGAGAGGTACATAGGGAATCGATGCTGGAGGAAAATGATGACATGTCGTGTACGTAGAAATGACAGAAGAGTTTCATACGTAACATTTGCGGCCAAAAAAAGCATTTGGTGAGAAATAAGCACACATGGAAGGAAAGCTTATTGTTAGTAGTACTTACACTACACTGCGATCATTATCTGCCACGTCTTTTCCATTATATGCAATCCACATTATGCGAAATTTGAGTTAAAATCAAGCAAATAACGGATAAACAGCGAAATAGATATTCTAAGTGTATTGGACTTCATTGAGCATCTTGTAGATGAATGTACATTTATCCTATTCGGTGGCCTTACATGTCTATTTATGTAATAACAGATAGATGGTTAGATAAACACACAGATTGTAGATCACTTTCCAACTTTATTTCGTGCCTAATTCTTTTTCAATGGCAGATGATGATACGAAATATAACCACAGGAGTACTAGTAGATCTAGGAACTCAAGGAGACTTCTCATGCTCTTGATTACCCTTCCCGGGGCTCACTAAGTCCTTCATCACACCGTCAAAGCCCTTGTTCTGCTTTTCCCTCAGCCGTTGTTCTCGGTGTGTCACTAATTACTCGTCAATAGAGTTGATCTAGGTGGCATAAATGGCCATAAACTCCAATTAAGTTCAAGCTGTGGTTGAGTTTTTACTCCTATGTCAGCACACTTGGGATTTTAGACGTTACATATCTCACTACTTATATTTTAATGTGTTAAATAGAATCTTGGAATAAACTAAAACTCAAACAGAAAGGTTTTTGAGGTTGGTGAAAATTGGCGGACTATGGCTGATACTGTAACAATTTTTGATTCGATTTCTGGTCAATGTGTTTTGAGTATCCTGAATCTCCATAAATAAGGGCCGTTCAATTTTTGCAAGAAAAGGGTGGAAAAACACGCGCGCTGCAGTGTATGACACGGCGTTTCGTGATACCCAAAGAAAAATGTGCCAATTAAAGTGAGAAAAAAAAAACGTATAGATTCAAAAGTAAAGGAAAAAGAGGCATAACGAAAGTTTATCAACAGAAAATGCACGCGGCAATTTTCCAGCACAGACTGCTCTTATCTATGAAAATTTGGGGTATTTAATTATTCATTTGCTAATTCCCTTAGGACTAAAGTGATTAACGCGAGCAATGATTGTAACTCTAATGTTTAAGTATGTTGGAGAGAGCGAGCGAGCCGTTCGAACTGTATTCCAAAGGGCTCGTGATTCATCGCCATGCATTATATTTTTTGATGAAATCGATGCCTTGTGTCCAAAGCGGTCTCAGAATGAGGTGAGTTGATATGTGTTTTTTCCTTTAGTACGTTCTATTGTACAGCGATTCATGTACATGTCCTTCTTTGATGATCTAAAACTGGAAGCATTTTTTCAACCAACAAGTGCAGCTCGTAAACGAACGAATTATGTCAACTTCTTGTCGTTCGGAAATAGCGCGTTGCTCTTACATTAGATAAAACCCGCTTACGTTAGATCGCAGGGATTAGATAAATGATAGAGAAAAATACTTAGATATACGAGGATTCGCATGCGTTTCTGTTTCTTTTCAAATATCTTCATTAGGTGTAGCAGTTACGTTCATTGCTATTTGTTTTTTCTGTGGGGCACACGTTTCTTTCATTTTTGTCAAAGATGGGATTTCGCATATTGTTCTTGAATTTCGTGGGTTTTCTGGCTCTATTTTGTAGCAAAACTTCTTGTCGGCGGCTACTTTAACGCTGTGAATGCAGTTAAAATTAATTGTTTTACTTTTAGTATTATTTTTCAGCGTAGCACATTAAAAACTGATTAGCCATGTTGCGCTACTTCTAGGAATTTGCTGGAAATGATGTAATCAAACCTTTTACGCTTGTGATGTGTACTCAAATAGCCCTTTCGGTACGACGTGTACCATATGTGATGCACTGATAACAGCGCCGCGCCTCGGCCTAATGGGGCTTAATGCAATAGATGTGCGCATCGACAGATATATATATATATATATATATATATATATATATACATATATGTAAGTATATGCACATGATATGAACATACACATGTACACACACACATGTACTCATGCATAGATATGTGTATGTATAAACATATATGTCCCTATACGGGTGGCAAAATTTCTATATCACCAGTGGTGAGCGATTTGCGTTTTTCAGCAATGGTTCTTTTTCATTATTATTTGAGCTAACATTTCATGTGGTCAGGTAAAATGGGCTCTCGTACAGCCCGATACACGTGTACCCCTACAAGAGTCCATTACCAGACCATATGACGTGTTGGCTCAAATAGTAATGAAAGGATTTATTGAAATTTGAGCGTGGTCTGATAAAACACACGAAATAAAGCTTTAATGT
Organism: Parelaphostrongylus tenuis; assembly: GCA_019055375.1. Lineage (NCBI taxonomy): Eukaryota > Metazoa > Nematoda > Chromadorea > Rhabditida > Metastrongylidae > Parelaphostrongylus > Parelaphostrongylus tenuis. Next base: position 45,248 of record JAHQIW010000927.1, on the reverse strand, counting down.
GATAAAAATACCAGCCAAAGAGCAATCGAGTGTGCAGCACTGTAAGTTCGGTGATATTTTCACTGACTTACAGTGAAAAAGGTTTGTCTTCTATACCTCTCTGTAGGGAGAGTAGGGCTCCTGAGAGAACTGACTATATGAGATTGAAAGACGGCGGATTCTGCCCGATCGACGAGAGTGTAAGATCGAAACACGTGTATCGGGCTGTACAAGAGCCCATTACCAAACCACATGACATGTTGGCCCAAATATTAATGAAAGGATCTATTGAAATTTGAGCGTGGTCTTGATAGAGCACTCGAAGTAAAGGTTTAATGGTTTTTCTTCTTTGTTTCGAGAATTGTTCAGGTTCTTTGTACCATTCTGATAGAACATGGTTTTTTGTAGGATTTTGGATACCTTCAATGCTCATATCTAACTTCTATGTGCAAGGAAACTTTAGAGTATGAAACGTAATGTTACTTTCGCTCTCACAGTGCGCTATGAAAATCTTTTCGGAACCAGGTTAAATATCAAATTCGCCGAGATACAGCCTATCGAATGAGCTCAGTATAGTCTAGTCAAAAGCGATCCACAGAGTTTAGCTGAAGAAATAAGGGAAACTGAGTGTGGAACTTGTTTTTATCTTTGCTATTGCAGCGTAGTACTACAACAGCCTTTTTGAAAATGACGCAAGTATCGCAGTCCTGAGATTTAAGCTTCGAATGATTGTTCAAATTTTGAATGAAAACCTTGTTCAGTGAAAAAAGACCTCTGAAGTTTTGACTGTCAAGGTGACTTTCATCGTCCGCAAAGGGATATTTATATATTTAGCAGCATCCCATCTATAACTACTTGGTACAGCAACATGTGCTAACACTTCCAAAAAACGGTTTACTACGTATTATCGCATCGTAGAACATAAATTTCCTTTTGAAAAAAAGATTGTCTTTTCATTAAGAAGCTTTGACGTTGTTCGTACTACATATAATCTTATTGAAATCTCTTTAGTCATATTCTCCGCCTTAGTGATCACAAAAGCCCCTTTGTGGCGGTAAAAGTCTGAATTTCCTACGAAATTACAACATTGTGATGATAACGCGCCCCTGCCTACAAGTCGACCGCCTCGCATGTTACGAAAAAAATCAACGTCGTGCCGATTAGTTAATAATGGCAATCGAATTAAGAACATCGTTCTGGAAATCACTGTCACTATTGCATAATTTAGTCATCTGGTGGTGCACGTCTAGTGAATCAACTGCTCACTGAAATGGATGGTATCGAAGTGCGGAAACAAGTTTTTCTTATTGGGGCCACAAATAGACCAGGTTCGTTCGTTGCTGAAATACTTCATAGGTATCGTTTTATTTGGACATGATGAGGTTTTTCTGATGAATACCATAAATATTAGGCTGTGAGAAAAGTTCGTGCCGTTTGGTTTTTCAATATGATATCTGCAATAAAATGTCTTATGAACATTTTGATATGCAATTTGCCTATAAGATACTTGCTCTAAAATGGAGCTATCTTAGGAACGAATTCGCTTGTTACTCATGCACGAATGGCGTGTGGAGATGAAAATGCTAGTGAAGCTGCTCGCAAGATTAATAGAGCGTAGGGCGATAAATAGCTAGCGAATTTGTTCCCATGACAGCTCCATCTCAAAGCAAGTATGGGCAAGAATTATTATCAAGCATACTGGAATTTGAGCGTGATTTAAAAAAAAAACACTTGAAACGAACGGTTTGATATGTCATAAGTACCAGTTGAGAGCAATCGAATGTACATCACTGCGCATTTAGCGATTTCTTTCACTTGATGGATGGCACGTGTAAATAGTTCGTCTGCTTCTCCTCTATGTAAGGAGTGTCCCCTCCCCAAAGAAAAAAGATTGGCTAAGACGAGAGGTGTTTTGACGAAATCTTTGCTTACCACTCAATTCTGTTAGGGATATTTGAAACATAATAACACTGCGAAAAAGCAGTGGAAAAATAAGAAATCTTGGAATTATATATGTACAATGGCTGTCAGCGTAACAAGATTTATAGAGTGATATTGTCAACCTGACCAAACCTGTTAATGATTGGTGGCTGATAGCTATGATAGAGAGGTGGTGTAATGGTAGCACGCGTCTCCGGAATGGATGAAACGCGTTCAACTTCCGTCTGAGGTCGACTTTTCGTTTACCGCTCAGTTCTCTTGGGGATGTACGACGGAAGGCAGTGTGCAATGGACGAGGCTGGCAAAGTCGAAACACTTGCACTGCACTCTATAAGTGCCCATAGGAGACCACATGCATGGCTCAAAAATAGTCTACATGCAAGTGTAGGCAAATTTCATACCAAAAAGTTCATAAGAAAACGTGCAGTTGAACGATACCAAAGTCATCCAATTTCAGTGTAAAATTATATTAAGAAACCAACTGGGACGAACTTTTTTGCTAAAACCTATTACACAGCGAATATTATATATCATCCATGTGGACACATTCTTTTAGATATTGTTGATCCCGCAATTTTGCGTCCGGGAAGGCTTGATAAGATTCTTTTTGTTGATTTTCCATCTCCTAGTGATCGAGCAGATATTCTGAGGAAGAGCACCAAGGTATTTAATCTGCTTCACCGTACCTTCTTAGCGTTTCCGTAGTGATATCATTGAAAAATTGTAGGCGGTCTTAAAGTGATCAACTACTTTTATATGTTCTCTTATCGATGTTAAGCATAATGAAATAGGTGGTTGTTATATGTAAGCCTAGCCCAACAGGTTTTCAATAATTAGTAGAATCTCTTAATAGCTTTTAAGAATTTTATAGATTTTTTGGAGAGGATTTGCTCTACCGCTGTAGTCGAAAGATTTACGGTTTTATAGTGAAAGATTTTGGAACTGAAATATAGGAGTTAGAGGAAAGAATTAGGAAGTTATAAAGTAAACAGTCGTAGTATTTTTTGACTCAACGGGACTCCCACGGCCTAATTTGACGACTGCACCTAGGAAATCGTCTTGTTTTACTCAGTCAAATCACACAAAAACGGGAGTTAGCAGAGTTCAACTCCCTCTTGGATCGAAAGTTTTGCATGTCGTCCACCATGCTTGTATAAATCACTCATGTCCAATCGCTTCTCCATGTGATATGCAAACTTGGTGGTGAAAACGCCGGAAAAGATTTGAAAACTTTGGAAATTCAGAGTTTTGTTATTACAGAAGAAGATAATCCGTTTCTTTTCGGAAAATTCCTATGGACTGTAATGGTTTTCATTCCAACTGTTAGTCTTCATTAGTTACTGAAATTTGTTTTCTTTCGAGTCGAAAGGACTAGTTTTTTCTACTATACTCTGTATAAGTGGTACGTAACTCCTTTCTTCGCAGGTTTTTCGATTAAGAATTAGGTACTTTTCAATCGAAAATGTTGAGACCTCTCTTGAAAAATCTAAAATAGTCTAATAGAATATTTTGAGCTTTTTAGAAATTTGGTTTGACATTTCAAGTAGTATACGTGCGTTTCGGCGTTCTCGCACTCCTCAACAGAACCACTTGCCCTACGGCTTACCCCCACTATTAACGGTAGCGGCGTCAAATATGTATCAGTTAGAAAAAGTGAAAAGGTCCGCTCGTTGTTGCGGTCTCGCTCGATCTTCAGTCAATGGCTCACCGCTAGTAACAACACCTATAGCAATACTTTCCAATCGACTGTGTCTGAGACTTCGCTTAGAGTTCAATATAGTCTGATAGATTGCTATATGCGTTTTCACCAGCCGTAAGCCATAGACTGGAAATTGGCCTGGGCGCAACATCTGGTGGATCTCTTAACTTGGTTTAGATTTAGACATCTCTGACGCTTCCATTATTAGTTGTGGGGGTGAATCGAGCTTTGTGGTACTGATAAGGCGTGCGAGAACATGGCGAAACATATGTATACCACTGGAGATGCCCTGTCACAGCTCTGAAAGGATTTAAACGTCCTGTCAAACTATGAGTACAAGTAATCTGTGTATTTTCATAACTTTGCTAATTAAGTTAGTATTAGGCAAATTCCTTTTTAATGTTGTTTCCAGAACGGTACACATCCAAAAATGAATGAAAGTGTGGACTTTGATAAACTGGCTCATCTGCCGGAACTGGATGGATTCACGTAAGTCTTTCCACGATTAGATCATAAATTTTATTTGATTGGTTTACCTGGAGATGTTGTCAATCGATATTGTATTGAGTTTTATGCAAAATATTCAACTCTAGGGGGAGTCTCCATCGATACGAGAGAGACACGGGTTCGACTCCCTCCTGTGGTCGAATGTTTTGCGTACTATTCAGTACTCTTATGTGTATATTTATACCACCATATTACTAAAAAGCAGTAAAAATGAGAAATTCCCATAGAACCTTATAATTTTAGTGGTGCCGATTTGGCTGCCCTCGTTCATGAAGCGTCAATCATCGCATTGAAAGCACGCCTATTCGCCAGTGATACAACCGTAGATGCAGTTGATATGGCTCATTTTGTCAAAGCCATTCAGAATGTTCGTCCATCAGTTAGTGAATTGGATCGGAAGAAATATATACGGATGAAGGAGATCTATAGTGTAAGAAAGCATTGTGATCATAGTGTAAATGAGAGTTAACAAATAGGATGGTACAAAAGTAATTGCGGTTTGTACTGTCGCTTGTGATTGTGGCAACTGCGATCACTTTTGCACCAATCTGGTTTGATAGTCTACCAGTTAAAGTGCTGGAAGATGCATAGTTTTGTTTCTGTGTATTTGCTCGTGTCTGTTTATCCGTATGGCTGAAAGAAAACTACCGGTGAAAACCTGGCTATTCTTCGATATCCTTGAATTTATGTGGAGTAGGCTTGGATTTGTCTGTGTTGTTCTTCACTTGTTGTTCCTTTCTCTGTGTTAAATCATCTCCTAGGTATATAATAGCATTATAATGGGTTCTGTTAGGTTGGTGTAAGACTAACTGCGGTTCCAGATTGCAAGTTTTTATGGTAATTTTGGTTAATTGGTATCACATATTCCAGTATTAAACGGCAAATCTCGACAACACGGAAACCGCGGTTACTTTTGCACCAACCGTTATCTCTTCATACAGGACAGAAAGTGATTGTAGCCTCTTCTAAGGATTGTCCCATTGTTGAGGTTTTTGTTTTGTCGACTAAGCAAACATTACTTCATACTTAATGGTCATAAGGGATATTATCAATTAACTTTGTTTCAGTCTTGGCATTGCCGTCCAATTTTTCTTTGTTGGTTAAATCTGTAGCACGAGGTTGTTAGTGGAAATTTATCTGGCTAACGTCCGAACCTTTGCCTTCTCCAGAGTCAATGATTCGAGCCGATCCTCCAGAGTCGTTCGTCCTCGTTACGGTCTTCGTTTTCATTGTCAATTGAGTTGAATCTTTCTCGGTGGGGCCGCTCGAATGATATCATCACTGACAATCACTATCATCAGCAACCACCCTGTATATAAGGAAATCTTTAAGCGAGGTTCTTCATTTGGGCGGTGATCTGCGGAGAAGATTCTACTCGATCGACAGTGTAAGTGAAGACGTTATCCGAACAATTTAATATTGAAATCTCGTGCTACTCGTGGCCCAACAAACAAGGAAAATGTGGTCATCAGAAGTTTGTATCCGTTCCCGGTTTATTTCATCAGTTTTGTCGCAGAATTCTTACCCTTTGGTTTTGTTAGATGTGGAATGTGATTGTTATTTTTATTATATTTTGGATTATTGTTCTTCGTTTTTGTTCAGCGATTGTATTGTTCGAAGATAAAGTTCATTGTTATCAGAGATTCATTGCATGCTTGCCCTTGGTAAATGACGCCGTTTCCTTGTATCGCTAACAACTCTGATTGTGTCTGATTCATTTCCATTTAGTCGGAGTAGAAAGGCGGTCGTAGCAAGCCTTTTTATGCAACTTTGTGTCTCACGTGGTTTTATTTATTTCCATGGTCCGTGTGTAGTTTTAGGACAGCAGTGTTCTCTCACCATATGCAGATTGAGTCATGACATCATGGCAACCGAATCAGGAAGAACTTGCACAGGTAGAGTAAGAATAAGTCTTTGTTCATGACAGATCCTCAAGATCTCATGGATTCGAATCTCCGTTCATAGTTTTCATTAAAGAGTTCTCGGCTCGCGCGAGGGTAGGTAACAATCTCTTTGGCTGATGCTTCGACGTCTTCGTCTATCTCAGAGCCAGTTGAAACCAGCTGATGGTCCACAGCAGTTCAACCTTGTAGAGATTGATCAGAGTCGGCTCTGGGGAAGATAAAGACATGGAAACTTCAGCCGAATAACAATTGTTACTAAACTCGCTAAAGCTGAGGAATTTCCAAAGAAAAAAATTTTGATTACTCACGTCGAGGTTAAATGCTGGTCTTTTTTCTCAAGATATATTGGTTCTTTGTCCATTGTTTCTTGGTGGTACAAAAGGTCTAACTATGTAGATGTGTAGCAGAAAGTGGAAAGCAATCATCACTTAGGGAAGGGAGAGTTATGAAGGTTTCAGGAAACAAAACTGATAAAACTTTGCTAGGAGCTGTAGTGCTTTGTTACCTTTCTTTTTCATTCAACGCAAGATTTCATATGTAAATTGGGTTTCTCAATGTTTATTAGGAGAGGGATAGGGGTTCAAACGTTTTGAAACAGATTTTGTGATAGTTCTGGCCACTGTCAAGTGAATCCTTATTCAGAAAAAACATTAGGAATCATCTCAATCATTCTTTTCCGCCTAAGTCGTTTTCTGTTAGAACCACTTGAGAAATGTTTTGTGTGTGGAGAACGTCCTTTTGATTCATCTTTGTCTAGTTGATGCGCTGTCTTGGCTTATTTTTCTTTGCGATCTTCATTTATATTTGTATCGGAAAGACTCTTCTTGTCACAGGTTCTGCATTTGCTTCACCATTCCCAGTCTATGGACTCTGTGGTTCAACGAAGTGTACAGCAACAGTTGGATATGCTCAATGGTCACCAGTCGTTTTGTTGTTATCTTGTACATATCCTCAGTGGTATGAAAGAGGAACAGGTGAAATAATCTGGATGCTACTCGTTATTTTGAAAATTAGGTGTCGAGACGTCTATTCTGATGCAGTAGATAATTGATAGTATCGGAGTAGGAGCCCTCAGTCTGTTGAAAATTTACGATCGAGACATTTCCGGATTGGGATATGAATTCATTTTACAAAATTTATTCACCTTCGTGAGGCGGTGGAGCAAAGCTTGTTATATACTAATCTCTCGTATCTGTATGTCAATGTAGATAGAGTATATCAATCTAAAAACGTATCTTTTCGTCTATTCTAGTCATTCCAAAGGCTGTTTGAGCCAACTTGTCATGTGATCTGTTAAGTGGGCTCTTGTACAGCCCGATGCACGTGTTTCGACCTTAGACTTTCGTCAGTGGGGTAGAACACTTCATCTTCTAGCCAATACTCTGCGGGTGCGCCAGTCCCACACTAAGAGGTAGCGTCGACGAACGCTTTACACTGCCCTGCTGTCAAGTGAAAATCACTGGAGCAGCAGTTTTGTTCACTCGATTGCTCTTGGCTGGTCTTTTGAAATATAAAAAGGATAAAGCTCTCGGCGTTGATCAATTCTTGAGTGATGCGCGATGCATCCATCTTCATTTTTAACTTCGTGTGAGGTGATTGAATGCATATCTGGCCTTTACAATGACTCGCAATGGCCTCCGGTGAACCGAGTCAGTGCTGCTTATCCTCCCAGAGAAGTCTGAAAGCAGTCTGGTACCAATTTACCGACCCTGCAGGGATAGACGGCTTGGTGAGCCATGAGCGCGAGATCGAACCATTGGCCTCATGTGCGACGCAGGGCACCTCTAACCACTGCGTCGCATGCGCTCCCTCTTTTGAAATAAACTATACCGTTATTTCGAGTGTTTTCGTGAAAACCACGCTCAAATCGGGCTGTACAACAGCCCATTAACAGATCACATGACATGTTGGCTCAAATAATGATTATGAGATATATTGAAATTTGAGCGTGGTCTTAAAAAAAACTCTCCAGTGATTTTCACTTGACGGCAGTGCAGTGTAAATCGTTCGTTGACGCTATCCCTTAGTGTGGGGACTGGAGCACCCTCAGAGGGTTAGCTAAAAGACGACGGGTTCTGCCCGACTGACGAGACTGTACGGTCGAAACACGTGTATCGGGCTGTACAATACCCCATTAAGAGATCACATGACATGTTGGCTCAGGTAATATTTATGAGATATACTCCCATGAAGAGTTCCTGTTCAGTGAATGAGATAGGTTTCTCATTTGTTTCTTTCTAATCAGAAAGAACCTCGTTTTCTTCCCTTTCACTTTTTTTAATACTAATCTTGTCATTGTAATCAAAGACTTTCAATTCTAGGAGGCTAGCAGATCTCTTGCTGGCTTGATATTGAAGAACAATGTCCGCTCTCAGTGGTCTAAGTATCCAGACGAAGTGCGACAGTTTGTAAAGACGAGCACGTTGGCAAGTATAGGTGATCCAAGCGCGTTGATCCGTGCTACCGTTGGCATTATAAGTGAGTCGAATGTTGAATTGTATATTCAAAAAATAAGATTTTCGATAGTATACATGCATTTTTTCGTTGTCTTTGAGCTGGCGATTTTTGAGTATCTCATCTTGTGCCAGCACTTTGTTCAGTTACAACGATAGTTGTGGAAGAAAATGGAGTTGGTCACTGGTCAACGCTCTTACCGTATTTGGGCCATCTTTTAGATCAGCAAGATCCTAATGTGCAGGAGGTGAGCGAGTGCTTAACACTTTGGGTACGCCACGGACACGCCGACAGCCGCGCGCAGCATCATTAGCCACTCGATACTACGGCCTGCTCGCCGCGCGTGGCGTGAGGCTGGACTGGTGACGTGTCCTTATCGTATTCAAAGAGTGACGGAGTCTTTGAAATGGCTCACTGGTTTTCATTAGACTTTATTTCTGTCAAATATTTTGAAAATATTGTTTTCTCAGGCTTTGATTGAATTAACTTTTCTAAGTCTCATTTTTGTCGGAAAATATAAAAAAGGATAAAGCTGTCGGTGTTGATCAATTCCTGAGAGATGCGCCTTGCGTATGCGTTCAATTTTCAACTTCGTTTGAGGTGATTGAATGTTTGGCTTCTACAGTGACTCGCGGTAGCCTCCAGCTCTACCGAGTCTGTGCTGCTTATCCACTCAGACAAGTCTGAGATCAGTCTGGTACCAACTACCGACCCCGGAGGGATGGATGGCTTGCTGAGCCATCAGCGCAACATCGAACTGTGATTTCTTGTGCGAAGCAGAGCGCCTCTAAGCACTGCGCCACATGCGCTCTCCAACGAACGGAAAATATATCTAATCATAATTGGACTACCGTTTAATTTTTTGTGGAACCTGTTTATAATACCTGTTTCGGGAACATATTTCCCTATAAGACGTGATGCGTCATAGTGTGAGAGATGAGCAATAGTCGTACTTTATATTCTTTCTTCATCTGTTTTCAGGGCGCAATGGGCGCTATTCAGAAGATTTTCGAAGATTCCGGAGATCGATTAGATCCTGAGCGACATGTGCATCCAATAATGCCGAAAATTTTGTCGTTTTTTCTCCTCAGAAAGCGCAAAAATGAGGTTTGTGTATACATTTTAACCCCGTTCTACAACGAAAAAGGACACGTTTTACAGTCAGAGTTCGTTTTTTATCAACTTCGCAAGGTATTTCTTGGCATTACAAAGTAAAATTTCGATTCTTAGATAACTATAGACACAGGATAATAATTATGATGCAAAATGAAGAGATGTAGTAGAAAAGGCTTCTATAAAGGGTTTATAGTAAAGAGAATGCTCGTGCTTAAAAAAATCTTCCATGTTTCAACGGAAAGTCCCCTTCCTACAAGGAGAAACATTCTGATTCCATGTAACATTTTTCCTGATATTGATGTTTTTGTTAGTCATTCGATAAGCTGAATAACGCCGCTTTGGTAGTAAGCCTGGTTCCTGAAAGAACCGCATTACTACGCTATACTGGAGGAGAAGATTGACGTTATCCCTCACGATGCGTTGTTTCAACTTCACAGTGAAGCTTTTTACTATCTTTCCTAGCAATAAACTTTGATTGTATGCAAAGTTCATTGCTAGGAAAGATAGTTCGTCGTCAGTTCTATAAAGGTACTTTTGATGGAGGCAGCGACTGGTTATCTAAAATCTTGTCTGACCAAATTACGAAGCTAAGAACGAGCGAAATGCTCTCGCCATTTATTAGTTCTCCCGAGGAATGATGGTATGGCAGCTATCTGGTCAGTCTGGTTCACCAGCAACTTTCTCCTGGTGTGCATATCGACGATTTCAACCTTGTCCAAGCAGGGATTTTTGGCAGTGCCGTGAGCTGTTGAAAGTACTGTGACGTCTCTTCTGTCCTTGAATCGCAGAACCACAACGCCATTTTGATTTTACATGGCTTTCCACTCGCCCTTACGCAGTATTCCTTCCATGACCTCCCTAGGCAAGCCTTTCCTGCTCTTTGTGCGTGTTCCAATAAAGTATGTATTGCTTTGCAGCAGACTCTTAGCTAGGGCAGCGCAGAAGTACCAGTTATCGGCCAATAGGTGCCTTTAAAGAGTTTTCATTCAGACGATCCTTCATCAGATCCTTCACCACTAAGTCTGCAAGTGGTTCTTTCGGTGTCGGGTTTGAGCCAAACTTAACTGGAGGAGGCACAAAAAAGTCTTGAGAGAAATCTACGGGAAAAAAATACGTAGTGTACAGGAATTAGTGCTCTTAATGTCATGACTCACCACTTGTTCTTAGGCACATATGAAGTTTTATGTTCATTCATTCATTTTCTTTCCATTCATTTGAAATGAATGATTGTGGTTTTATATCAAGATGGGTTGTTATTGAAGAATATGACCAAAATATGAATGAATATATATACATATACATATACATATATGACAAGCGGGATCTTAACGTTGTTGTCAACGTGTTAAACCTTAGGGCTAAACGCCCAATTGTATGCAAGGGTTTTGGTCATCAGCATGTTTATTCTTTTCCATATTTGACCCTGTGTTTTATAATTTTCTTGCAGAGGTTTGGCTATGAACTCAGTGAACAGTATTCTGATGATCAACAACGATCCAATTAGTGCGGTGATTGACGACTTCTTACAGCAATTGTTTGGAAGAGCACATGATCAGGATCCAGTACGTGCGGTCCTTCTCTAAGAGCAAATAGTGTTTGAGGAAGTAGATTCATCTGTGTGAATGAATCTAGCTGATGTGGTTTCTAGGAGGTTCAAAAACAGCTATGCCGATCGCTAACACTCCTGCTTGATAGTCATTTCGAGAAGTTGGCACCACATTTGCCTAACGTAATCGACTACATAATAATGAAAACACAGGTGAGAGATCCTGGGATCTTTTCTTCTAAAGTGTATGTACTTTTTTTGGGCGTACTAGTATTATTAGGACTTCTCATGAGTTTTGGCATTAGAGCGACAAAAACCAAATTTTATTAGGCAGAATTAATTGAAATTGCTCAACAACACTATTCATAGTATGTGCCATCAGCGTGAACACGTTCCTGCCATTTCTCAGGCAACAATTCAGTGCCACACTTTGTACAGATTTTTCTGACCTGTCTTTTGATACGAAATTTATCCATACTTGCCGGTTCACGGCCGCTCAACGAAGCCTTTATCACTCGATATCGCCAAATTGACAAAGAGGAAGGGGACTGAGCAGGGCTGCAAGTAGCTGGATCATCCGCCGTACAGTCCTGACTTGTCGACGTCTGACTATCACCTTTTCCGATTTCCGACTGCTGGAGCACTTCCTGAGCAAGAAGAAGTTCCGGGATATCAATCGTTTACGCCGAGGACTGACAACTTTCTCTGAACCCAAGGATAACGAAGTTTTATGAGCGCGGTATTGACTTGTTGCCTGAGATATGGCAGAAATGTGTTCAGGCTAATAACATGTTTTTGAGCAGTTTCAACTACTTCTGATTGATTAATTTGGTGTTTATTGCTCTAGTGCCAAAATTTATGAGAAGACCTAGTGTCTGAGTGATGTCATGCTGTTTATTTTTTTTATTCGTAGTTTTTATAACTAATTTTTCTTTGATGGCTTGATTGAGAGTGCTTAGGATGTTACAGGATGTTAACGAGAATATCGCTGTGGAGGCCTGTGAGTTCTGGCTGTCATTGGCGGAGAATTCTGACGTTTGCAAAGAGTTACTATCGCCGTTTCTCAGCAAACTCGTGCCTGTCCTCATTAAATGTATGCGGTATTCGGAAAGTGATATAATTGCTCTAAAGGTAGTGCGCTCATTATAAACTCGAGTATTTTGTGAGAAGAAGGTTTGAAACATCTTCCAAATTGTTTAAGGGTAACTGTGACGAAGAAGACGCAATGGTACCAGATCGAGATGAAGACATAAAACCACGTTTTCACAAGTCGAAAGTCGCAGCTGGTCAGCTTAATGGCGAGGTAATATGAAGAGGAGTTCAGACTATATATCCAAGGATACTAAGTGATTTAAAAACTCCCTCCGTCAAACCTGAGGCAGGAGTTGAACCTGATTCAACTTCGCGAGATCTACTCCCGCCTCAAGTTCAATGGAGAGGTATTGCTTTAAACTTAGCATCCTTGGAAGTACAATTATAATATTAGGTCTTCTCAAATGTTTTGGCATTAGAGCAATAAATACCCAATTTAACTCAATTAAAATCGCTTAGTAACACTATTCAAAGTATGCGTGATCATCCTGAACACATTTTGCCATCTCTTAGGCAATAAATCAAAACCGCTTTGTGAAGAATTCTCTGAACTTTTTTTCGATACCAAATTTATCCATATTTACCGCATCATGGCTGTTTAACGAGACCTTCATCGCAGTGTGCTGCTTTACGAGTAGGATTGCAAATCGATGCACAAACCGCCTTTGAGAGCATCAAAGTGCAACGGCTCAAAGATTTGTGTCTAGGCGAATCGCGTATTGGTTCTTAGCTGAGGTTCGTCATAATGCCATGAGGTCATGATGCGGCAAGTATAGATATATTTGGTAACAAAATTAAGCTCAGAAAATTCTTCACAAAGCGTTATTGCTTTGTTGCTTGAGAGATGGCAGAAATATGTTCAGGCTGATGGCGTACGCTTTGAATAGCATTGTTAAGCAACTTTAATTACTTCTGGCAATAAATTTGGTGTTTATTGCTCGAGTGCCAAAACTTATGAGAAGACTCTATATCATAATATTGGTATAGGATCGGTGAAATAAAAAATTGCTAATGAGACTCCCTCAACTCACTAGATTCCCACCTTGTGGGTATAGTTCTATAGTAGCGGAATGGGGTCCAGTTTGTTTTGTGTTCAACACTTTCCTCTATCTACATTTCTTTTTAAAGCTTTTTGCAGCTTTTTTTTCATCTACAAGCTATTAAGCTTCTAGAGAGGCAGGCAATTTCTTCAAAAGTAGAAGCGGTTCATTAACACTCTTGCGACATGAATTGATTTCGGCTCATATATCATCTGCGTGTGATCGAATTGCCCCTTTACTAATTTACTTTCGTTTGTCTCCTTCATGACCTAACTTCGTGTACATAGCCTTTATGGTCGATTAATATCCTACCCACGACTGATGTTGGCGTAGTCGGGCATGAAAAACTCCCCAGTAAACAATACAACAATCAATTGGTTGTAAGAAATCACTTCTTGTCAAAGATGAAATCTGAAATAGAAGAAACATAAAATCTTTGTGAAGTATAGTAGAACTGCTAACCGTAAGTGTAATACTAATCAAATAAGTCGATAAGAATGAATAGTTAAATAGGTTTAGTAAGTGAGATACTAGACTTGTATCTAAGTGCGTTTCAATACAAATTAGCTCCCAAGCGCGTCGTCACGATTACATTAAGCCCCACCATACGCGACGCAGGGCGATGTGCATCAAGATGGCTTACGCGGTTCCCAAAGTGTTAGTGATGTGAGATGCATGATGCACCCTCTGAGACTGGTCACCGCTAAGCGCTTTGTCCCTTATTATTCTTTGTGATATGTCTTCCGTAATATGTACAATAGCGTGATTTAAGAGGATGGAGAATGTATAGGGAGGGCCAACGAATCCACTAATGCCGTAGGCGTGCAGTCTAACATTTCCAATCTGATGGCAAAGAGCGATTCCCCTCTTCATGATTTTTAATTCCCATGGCTGCCGCATCTGTTCCCCTGACTAATGGCCCACCTGAGAGCCAGATCCTCAAAATTCGTTTTAAATTACTCACGGATATATATTCTGCTCGAGAAACAGTAATCTTCGAACTCACTCCAAATTTATTTCAGCTGATGCTCTAACGGTCATGGACGGCATTGCTTTCCGTTTCTTACCGTTCTATTTAAGCTCATGAGTTTGAGTTTTTGACATTAGGAAACCAATTTATTGCATCAAATTCAAAACACTAATGGGTTCATTTTCCGAGGAATATACGTACCCCGTATGAATTGGTTTCAATTCATAGTGTACGCTATGGAATATAAAGCGTCGTTCCGCAAGTTATCCTCATTTGGTTAGACATCGCGAAACAGTTTAGTTGACCGACACTGGTGGAGAGTTGTGATCCTATCAATGTTTTAGATACCACAGGTCTACACAAGGGCTAAAAATACCATAAAATTAATGGGCCTGAAACTTCACACAAGGGCCTTAGAGACTATAATAATCCTTCAAAACTAATGTGACCACAACTCTCTACAAAAGCCAGTTAACCTTTGCAGATCAGTAGTTATTTTCAAATAGCTAGCATTCTTTCATCAGCTTACTCCTTATAAAAAAATGTCTAGGACAATGAAGACGATGGTGGAGATGAGACGTATGCGGAGTGGAACATTCGTAAGTCTTCTCATAAGCACACATGCTTATACACACCTGTATATGTGTAGACGTACATATATAAATATCCATATGTGTACGTGTGTACATGTATGTACGCGCATAAATGTATACGCAGTGTATGCATACATATGCATATATATACATATATATATATATATATACGTATGCATATATACGTGTATCATATGTGCATACATGTATATATATGCACGTATGTATATGTACATATCTATACGTATATACATATACCTATATAGATCATTGTAGGAAGATGTTCGGCAGCGTCGCTAGATGTATTGGCGTCAATATTCAAACAAGAATTATTGCCCATACTGCTCCCAATTCTCAAAGAAGCACTTTGTCACTCAGAATGGGAAGTGAGTGATTCCTTCTCGTCTCTTCATCTACTCTGTTGATCTATATAATTTTTTTCGAAAGTTATTGAAGAGTTAATTTCAAATGTGATACGTTATAGTCGTACTATAATCTTGAAAAACTTCTCCTATTTAGGTAAAAGAATCAGGAATTCTCGCTCTCGGAGCCGTTGCAGAGGGTTGTATGAGCGGAATTACACCCCATCTCCATGAACTCATTCCATTCTTGCTGAGTATGCTGAACGACAAAAAACCACTCGTTCGGTAGAGATCTTAGAGAAATTTTTCCAGTTTTCTTTCCAAAAATTTTCTGTTTCAGGTCTATCACATGTTGGACGCTTTCACGGTATTGTTCCTGGGTTGTGGATGAAGCTCGTGAACAGTATTTTGAGCCAACTCTAAAAGGAGTATGTAGACAAAAAGCTTTTTCTCTTCAAATAGGTAGATTGAGAATTTTTTTATTTTTATTTTTCAGCTTCTTGTTCGAGTTCTAGATGGTAACAAACGCGTACAGGAAGCCGCATGTAGTGCTTTTGCAACTGTTGAAGAGGAAGGAGGAGATTTCATTGCACCTTATCTTTCAGACATTTTGCAAACCCTCGTTCAGGCGTTCAGCATTTATCAGGTATCTGTCTCACTGCCATGTATTCTCTACCCTTTCGGTATGTGTACCGCCGTCTGTACGTTTCTTAGCTTTTTAAAGCGTAAAACTCTACTTTTCGGAGGGGTCTGGGGAGGTGGCAGAGTGGTAAATGGTGCACGCTTTAGGGAAACAATGTGCTGATCCAACGCCACACCCCAGTGGCGCCCTCTTGCAGTCACCTGGAAACGCTATAGCGTGGCTATCCCCACGTTTACAAGGATATTTGCCCTATAAGTAGTATCTCACGAGGTTTTCGAATGAGTCGAAGTTTTCGAGCAATAGGTGGAAGAGTAGGCGCAATCTTCGAAGAGCTTCAGGGGGTGAATACAAGGAAACGAGTCGAATGCTAAGATATCAGAAATTCACATAATAAGGTCTGATAATGAGTCGTATATAATAAATAAAAGAAAATAGCTTTGCTTTTCAGCGAGAGCGCGTGTGGTGCAGTGCTTTGATATGCTTTGCGGCACGCATGTGATCGAATCTATCGAGGGTCGGTGGTTCGATTCCGCTCCCGGCTTACAATCCTTCCACTTGTGGGAGGATTTTCGCACTAACTTGATATATAAGTAATACTGCAACTCCTTGTAAGGACCAGAAATGCATTCAATCACCTCAAGCGTTGCTCGATGAAGACGAATGCGAGGCGCAACTCTCAGTGATTAAGCAGCGCTTAGAGCTTTACCATTTACCCTTTTATTCTCTCTGGAGACTAAGGCAAACCTAACTTAACATTTTATATGTTTTATTGTGGTTATTACACTGTTGAATTCACGTTTTAGGCGAAAAATCTGCTGATTCTATACGATGCTGTGGGGACATTGGCCAATTCTGTAGGCAGTGCCTTAAGTGAGCCTGTTTACGTTCAAGTGCTGATGCCTCCGCTGATGGATAAGTGGCAACGACTTGGAAATGATGACAAAGCATGTTTCTTTTTGATGTTATTGAGTCTTTCTTCTTACATCACTCCATATTGAAAAGTTCTTTGTATGAGCAATCATCGTACGAAGTGCCTTTTCATATATATATAAGGCCTACGCGAAGTTGATATTTCTTCAAAATCGCTGTTACTAACGTTTAGCCGGTATCGGCTTCTTCGGAGCCATTCAACCACTTACTTATATGGGACAAGTCAGTAGTGTTATTATAGGAAAATGGCAGAAGAAGGGGTTTTCAACTGTATGAGGTAATCTAGCGGTAACCTCATCCAGTTAAAGTACTTAAACGGCTTTCAATGAGCCGATGTCGTTGAAGCTTTAGCATCGATTTTTGGAGATATAGCAAACTTGAAAACCTTTCAGAAGTGTAATTTGTGGGATAGCTTGCTAATTTCATGCTAAGGTTCAGTGGTAGTCGGTTTTTTCACTAGTCCTTTATATGAACATTTCTTCAGGAACTTTTCCCACTTCTCGAATGTGTGTCTTCAGTTGCATCTGCCATGGGTATCGCTTTTCTGCCGTATTGTGAACCGGTTTATAATAGGTGAGTTGTCTTTCCTATAGTTTCAATTGTTTTTGGAGTTTTTCCCTTCAGTAAGATACTTTTCATAGATGTATAATCCTAATCACACAATCACTACGTCAATCCGTTGAAGCTCAACAGCGACCTAACGAAGTAGAAATGCCAGACAAAGTGGGCGGATTTGTTGGATTCTTTTGACTTTTTATTTTTGCTTTTCGTTTTTTTTCCTGTGAAAGAATCGGTCGTCAGTTATTTAGGATTATCTGATTGTTGCACTGGATCTTCTGTCAGGACTTGCAGAGAGTTTAGGTGCTCATATAGATCCTCTAATAGGTCGAAATGAAGTATTACAGCTATTGTCTCTCTGTGCTGTGGTTGGTTTTCATTGACTTAATGAATTTATTGGTTCTTTTCATAACTTTCAGCAATGGTATGATGTTGCAAATGTACATTCGACATCAGGTAAGAGCTGAACCCGCGTTTCATCCATATTGGGAGAGCGTGGTACCACTCCACTAGCGATGCCACCTCTACCACTCTTTTTTCCAAGCAGAGTGGGGACACCGCTGGTTTAGTGGTAGCACCTGCCTCTGATGTACGTCAAACGCGGATTCAGCTCTCACTTGATGTCGAGTGTTCAATTTACTCAGATGTGTATTTCTCACATCACGTTAGATTATATCGAGTAAAATCCATAGGTAGAGGAGATTCACAATACTTTACTTAGGATCCTACTCCAGAAGTTCGGCAAAGTAGTTTTGCATTACTAGGCGATCTCACTAAAGCTTGCTGGCATCATATTAAGCCGTACACTCGTTAGTGATTTTTATTATCTTTTACAAGTGTTTTTCTGAAGAATTGCTTGTTTTTCGCTATTTGTTTTGAGCATTTAGGTACCTTTTCATCAAGAAAATGCCATCTTAAAGTTCTGCAGAATTTCAGAGACGTTCATTCCCATTTTGGCAATGAATTTCGATCCATCGCACATCTCTGTTTGTAACAACGCAATCTGGGCATTTGGTGAGGTACGATGTCTTAAATCTTTGGACGTTCTCGATACTCCATAACCCAGAACTTTCTTGAGGCAGTCTTATTTATAACTTACCTAATGTCCATTTTATTGCTTATAAGCAGTGTTATGATGTTACAGATATATATCTGAGTTTCGAGTGGTATGCAAAGTATTCCACACCATGGAAGGTTAACCCGCATTTCGTCCGTACCGGTGACACGTGCCACCACATCAGCATCAAGGCCACCGCTTTGTTACCATATTTTCTTAAAGAAATCCTATCGTAGCTGTGTGCTTACCCGACCGAACCCCCTTAAAGATTTGTTTTTGGAGCTGCGCTAGGGTATCATGGCGAGTGGCTGAACCCTCAGATAAAAACGGCATACAGTTGTGCGCTACACGTCAAATCTCTAGAGTCAAGTGCTTAAATTTGAAAATCAAGCCCATTAAAGATTTGTTGCTGACATTTACGGTAGTTTTCAGCGAAGTAAGAATGTTAGCAGAGTGGTGGCCTCGGTGATGTAGTGATAGCACTTCCCGGTAAGGGTGAAACGTGGGTTCAACTCTCGACTGGCGTTGGATGTTTTGCATACCGCTCGATCATCTTAGATGTATATTTTTTTATAGATGTCGCTTAAAATGGGTGTGGAAATGAAGCAATATGTGCTGTCTGTATTGCCCCATCTTATACGGGTCATGAATCAGAAAGATGGGCAGCGTACGTTGCTGGAAAATACGGGTGAGTATGTTACTTCTTTTACGGTTTTTGTGTTCTATTATGTGAAGTATTTCATCACGAATACAACCACACAGGAATGATATCAAAGGATTCGACTAGTCCTTTGAAGACCGCAGTTGACCGTCGTCCGCACGCGATTTTTGTAATTATTTCAGCTTCTTTCTTCGTTTTGATCTAAATTTTTCGGACTTCTTCAAACTTCATGATGTTTTACATACCCTCCTATGTATTCTGCAGGTAGAACACTTATGTGCATGTATAACTTCAATGTAAAATACAGTTTTCGTTCCGCCTCCACATCGCTCTATGAAGACTTTTACAGAAGCCAGATGCGTTTGCAGAGTTTCTGAACTTGAGGGTATCGAAAGAGTACTAATAGTGTAGTGAAAAGCAAAGTATAGACGCTAGCCGGTTGGAATCGCCTTTTTTTGAGCTATCGAATGACTACTAAAAGTTTGGTGAAGAAGCTGTGTGCGGAGAAAAAGCCTTAAATACGCGTGTATGACGTATCACTCGTCTAAGCGGGCCGCAAATGGTTGATTTTAAATAAGCATTGATCTTTGTAATCTATTTAGCTATCACTATCGGCCGCTTGGGAACATATTGTGCCGAGGAAGTTGCTCCACACTTGGTAACATTCATACGACCGGCCTGCTTCAGCCTAAGAAACATCAGGGATAACGCGGAGAAGGAGAGCGCATTTCGTGGGATTTGCTACATGATCAATGTCAATCCATCAGGAGTAGTTAACGTGAGTGCTGATTTCCTACCTTTTGCTTAGAGTTCATTATTGCTAGAAAAATTGTCTACTTGTAAGCCTGTGATAAGAGCGCTTGTGGCTCAGTGATGAGAGGTGCTCAGCGACACATATGTGATCGATAAGTAAAAGATCGACGGTTTGATCGCACACCCTAGGCCACGAAGCCTTCCATCCCTCCGGGGATGGTAAACTAGTCCCAGACTTGTTTGGGAGTAGAGTAGCTTTGATTTGATACTTCGGTAGGCCATTGCGAGTCATTTTAAAGGCCACCTATGCATTTAATCACCTCAAACAATGCTTGCTGGAGTCAAGCGCATGGTGCATCCCTCAGGGATTGATGTGAACCAAAATCTATATCGTTTTTTAGCTTCGTATTCATGTAATTTATCCGCAGCGATAACTTATGATTTCCCATTTAGGATTTTGTGTTTCTCTGTGACGCCATAGCTTCTTGGTCTACACCGAAACCCGAGCTGAAGGAAATGTTCTCCAGAGTGAGTGGCATGTAGGATTTTGTTCAAATATTTCATGCCATGGTTTTAGATCGATGAGAATTGGTCATAACCATAATTATCTACAAATTCTTTCAATGATTTCCTTCCAACTCGTATGGAATTGAAGCTGTCTACTTCAACTA
Source organism: Parelaphostrongylus tenuis (assembly GCA_019055375.1). NCBI lineage: Eukaryota > Metazoa > Nematoda > Chromadorea > Rhabditida > Metastrongylidae > Parelaphostrongylus > Parelaphostrongylus tenuis. The sequence continues at coordinate 24,772 of JAHQIW010000927.1, read as the reverse complement.
TCAAATGTCTTGAAAGTGATAATCTTGCTCTTACAATGAAGGAAGAAATGAGCTTGATTTTATTCTGTTTTCCGTCCTTTTTACTACCTATTTTATGAATGGTATTTTTGAATCTGCTATCTCAATTTATTTACAATCATTTCTAATTCTGTTCCCAATCTCGTAGGAAAACACTTAGCGTTTCGCCGCACATTATACACATCGGACCCACTACTTGCTAACTTGGTCCTTCTAGAATTGTGACGCTCCTGTTTGTTTTGGCTTCCAATTTACTGCCTGATTTTTTTTCCATAGCACAGTGCCATCTGTCGTATCGTTGATCGTTGAATGACTTGAACAATCGCCAAGATAAGCTCTTCATTTTTCCTTGTCGCATGCAAGAGTGGCCTAGTGGAATCTCATCTGCGTAGGGTTGCGTTGAGCATCATCTATTTCTTCTTGGTTTCATGTGAAGAACGCAGACCATCGTGTCGGTGATCCTCCTGCTATGCGTATGGCATCCCGAGCAATTCAGGCGGTAACGGCTCTTGTCCATCTGTTATCATCAAAATGCAATTCGTGGTCCGGCCTACCTCATTTTGATCGGCTGACGTGTTTGATGCCGTGTTTAAATTGTGGTTGTTGACGTTGAACTGAATTTCGGAACCCTCCTTTCATTCACAAGATACGGAATACTCCTGTCATCGACCTTTTGACTGTACGTTCGACAACTCTAGGTGATCTATGTTTCCGCTAGCGTAGTGACCAGATTTCTGATGCACGTGTTTAGGTAGAGCGCACATGTACAGTGGTTAGAGGTGCTTTGCGTCGCACACGAGATCGATGGTTCGATCTCACACTCATAGCTCACCAGGCCATACCCTTGGAGTCGGTAAATTGCTACCAGACGATCCCAGACTTCTCTGAGAGGATAAGCAGCATCGAGTTGATACAGCGAGATGGCACCGCGAGTCACTGTGAAGGCCAGATATATATTCAATCATCTCAAAACAGACAAAAATCGAAAACGAATGCTTGGCGCATCCCTCAAGGATTGATCGACGCCTACAGCTTCATCCTTTTTCTCTTTACGTTGGCTAGGAAGAATTGTTGAGTCGAGGAATGAGGTACAGAGTTGAGTGTTCTTTATTCTCTTCACTTCACGGCCGGGTATGATACGAAATACAACCACAAGGATGCTGAGATATGAGGAAATCACGAAGGACAAACAGGCAATTCTACGTTGTATTTTAAATAATTTCCATATATCCGTTCATTTATCTCACCTAATCTCTTTTTTCTGTTTTTTGTGTAGATTTATGTCTTTGGGTCGCATTTCCAGGGTCTGATGAAAAAAAGCTCAATCACTAAGCAACGGCCTTTTGCCCCTTGATCCCTACCATACTTCAGTACTTCCATGTATTACATACATACATTCATTTCGTTCGTTAATTGATTCGTCGTAACGATTGAGAAGGAGCATTTGATTGATTAGCAAGAAAGTCTCATGCGCTTTGATCATTCCGATGGAATATAAATTAGACTTATTCTCCGACCAACTGAACTGCACGTCTGATGGGCATGAAAATCTGACGGCTGAGAGCAATGGGCTTTTTTTTTACTGAAATGAAATTCAGGATTACGAGTACGATGATAGTGAGATCTTCGTAACTGGTCAACTAATCAAGTTACTGAACCCACAAAGCCCTAGATTTACTGTCAATCTGGACTTACTACTTGTGGATGGATGCAGTACTTCGTTTTCACGAGTTATAAGCAAAGATAGTTGTACTCGCGTTATGAGCCAGCTTGAGTAGTCACAAATATGAGAAGAATCAGTCGAGAGAACTTAGTTCTGATCAACAGGTTTAAATCCATAGATTTTCGCCTTCAGAAATTTTTCGGACTAAGGGATTGATGGATTAAACAATCACCTTTTCATTCTTCCATTGCTATGATTTTGGATCTAACATGTATGCAGCCTTCCTCTCACCAAATCATTCAGAATGAACGGATGGGAAGGTCTGTAGTGAAGATGTGCAGAGAATCACGATATTAGAATTCGTGATCCAAATTGATTGACATGCCCTTAAATTAATTGCTTCTATGCCATCGAACACGTGTCTGTTGTCTGTTGTCTGTTCTCTGTTGTAAGTGACAGAATATAATTTTTAAGAATGTTTAGAGCCTTTGCGAGGTTGGTGCGCCAGAGCCATACACGTGCTTCGGAGGTCTCACCCCCCTCGTCAATGGCCAGCGCCCCACATTAAGCCCTGCATTTGTAGCAAGGAGGGAAGCGTATGTGGGTAACGGCACAGTGTCATTATACACTGTGCCGTCACCACTTTCCAGCCGATGGGTCGCTGTAAATAGTCTTCTATCGGCAATTTGCGCTGCACGAAACGTGTCAAAATCCTGATGTACAAGTACACCAGAGACGTCGTGTACTGTCTTTACAAACTTGAAGTTTCCCTGAGTTCTTAACTACCTTCAAGTAATTTCAAACTATAGTGGTTTACTGGTAAGTTTGTATGAGGTTGCTATTGAAATATCGTATTTTCGAGGTGCATTCTTGAATAATTTGTTTGAGACATTGCTATGACATATGGTAGCTGTGTTTTTCCAGATTCTCAACGGATTCCGCTCACAGGTTGGAATTGAGAACTGGACGGCTTTTACCGCACAGTTTCCACCTCCACTAAGAGAACGTCTTGCAGCTCAGTACGATGTTTAGTTGGCAGCAACATCGTGTGCGAGTTCTGTCTTTTATGTGTTCTAATTTCGCTTGCAAGTCGGATTCTTTGTATTGTGCCTTTGGAATGTCTCCGTTGAGCTTCTTCCTCCACAAAATTTGCCCTTTGTGTAATTTATTTTGTGTGTTTCACCTAATGATTAGGGAATACTAGTGGACTGCCAACTATTTGTTCAATGGATTTGCCTACTATGCCAATTATGGTATCCGTTGAACTTGAAAATTGTGATGTTCGATTTATTTTTTGTTTTTCCTTTCAGGCAGGTGATGCATGTATATGTTTTTTTTTTCATATTATCCGGCACGCTAGGCAATTTTTATATTCGTCTGTTGTACATCGTGTCTTTGTTATTAGTCCCTTGTTCGGTGTGGATACGCTCTAGGATGCAGTCTTTTATTTTCATTTGTGTGTAACGTCACTCTAGATGGTCTTAATCAGTTATTATTATCACCACATACTTTTCTTCGGAATTTGTATCTCTTCAAAGATGTAAACCTGGCCAAATCTGTCTAGTCATGTCTGGTCCGGGCCGTATCCATTGTGCTTTGTTTCTGTCGTCCTTGTTATATGTTTGTAGTCTGAAAGAACTTTAAATTTTGTATTTGTATGTTTATCGCTTATTTTGAAAATCTATCTGGGTGTGGACATACGGTTGTTGTCTGTCCCTGCGTTTTTTGCGGGGTTGTGATCCTGTTGGCTCCCTCGTATGAGTTACTGGTCCGCTGTAACGCGCGCGTCAACGGGTTCATGTGATTGAGGCGAGCGTGGCAGAGCCCATATAACCGGTAGATATCAAAAGTTTCGGGTATGTCGAGGAGAATATATTCGACTTTCTAAGTGGAGTTTTTCTCAGCAAGTGATTTCTGCCAGTTCGTAATTTTGCGAATGTAAAACACCATGTTACTTTGTGTTCCATTCCTAGTGATAGGTGATAATATAATGTAGCTATAATGTTTTCTGTGTTGTTTATTATTTTGTCCCTGGTCCTTTCGTCTTAGCTGTTTATGTGAGATTTCGTGGCCTTTTTGTTACTGTTCTCAGTCCGTTGTCCCAGTCCAATGTGTGCATGTTTGTCCGTTCGTGCGATCTCTGGTGCTCTCTCTGATCCTTCTTTCACTTGTTGTATATTCTTGTGTGTTTACTTCTTGCACTCTAAAGCCTCTTATTGCTATGTGTTTCTACTTGTTACTCGTTCTAATATATAAATATCAAGCGTTTTAGTATAGAAAAAGGTTTAATAGGATCTATACTTATGATACATGACAAACTCTGTGTCGCATTATCTTTATATGAACAGATTGACAGTGTTAGTCATCAGGAATTATGTGATTGGTGTTCTATAGACCTGACCTATTTTCCATACTATAGATGATTTCCATTTTCGCGTGTATCTATCCGTTGGTTCAGAGCCTAACTAATTGAGAATCACTCTATTAAAATAAGTTATTTATGAGCCTGGGTTCTTGGAGGCCTTCGCTTCTTGTGGGTCGTTCTTGCTCGATAAATATTATTTAGTGTTTGTCGACATGTTCGTACTTTTGAGAGGACGAACCATAACTTATTTTATCGTTTTAAGATCCACTGCCATGATAACGACTGAAAAACCCTTGTCTGTGGTGTTTATAAAGGCTGTATAAAGGGTTAATAAGGTTAGAAATGCGGAAATGGTTTCACAGAGAGAGAGAGTTTCGAGGGAAGTAACTGTTGTGGTTGTCTGATCGATAAATTGTGTCATCGTTCTTTGAAGTCTTATAGAACGTTTCAAGCACTTCAAAGGTCTGGTAGGGCAAGTCTCTAATGGGCGGACGCACATTTAGTTCTTGTTTGCCTCACCGGTGCCACAGCCCACCTTACTACTGAATGCAGCGGCACCGGCGGCGTATCTTTCTCGACGAATCGAAAAGATCGCTTGATCTTGCGGTATACTATGACTGACTGTCAATAGAGTACGGCTATTACAGGGCACGTAACAGTACCATAAAATCGACTATGTTGAGACCTCGCTCAAAAATTCAACGTAGAGTGATAGACAGTTTTAAGCCTTCCAGAGGCCTGATATGACATGTCTCCAGTCTCTATCGAACTTCTGAAAAGAATTTATCAACCAAATTAAATTTTTAAGCAAGGTCTCAATTTGGTCTATCGTATGGTATTGTCATATATGCTTCCGCAGCGGTCGTAAGCCATCGACAATGGCTCACTCTAGACCGCAACATCAAGTGATACTTTCACTTCGCGTAGGGTGTTACATCCTCGGCGCCGCTGCTATCAGTTGTAGTGGTGAGCCGTAAGATACGTGGCACTAATGAGGCGAGCGAGAACGCCGAAAAGTACGTCTGCCAATTAGTGACATGCCGTACAGACCTTTGAAAGGCTTGAAACATTCTATCAGACTATACTAAATTTTTAAACGAGGTTTCAACATAATCGATTGGGAGGTATTGTCATAGTTCTTTGTTAGACACTAGACTTTCTTCTTAATTATTTCAATAGCAATAAATTCCAACTTGGTTGCCGCAGTTTCAATTTTTTAAGGTGTTGTTTTGACCCTTCGCTAAACCTTCGTGTTGGTTAAGATCCTCACGAGCCTTCAATATTGGTTCTTTGAAATTTTTTTTACGAAGCTCTTTCCTAACCTTTTGATTTGATCAATGAATAGACAAACTCAAAGAATTGGTTCACTTCTCCTTTATTGATCACTAATTACTAAAATAGTGATTTCAATGCTCATAACGTTACGCTACGATTGATTGGGCAGAAGACGGTTAAATGAATGACAAGTCTCGGTTCAATTTTTGTCGCGACTTTGGTCGTATAATTATTAAATTGGTGTTCTTTTGATTGAGTGGCTCTCGGAAAGTCACTAGTTTTGAATCGACGATGGACTTCTCAAATTTTTCCCATTGATGGTTCAGGTGGGCAGGTTTAGAAGATCGATGGCAATAATGAAATTAAGTGCCAAACATGTAAACATTCTTTGATCCGCAATTTCCTTCACAAAGTTCGTAGTGAGTCGTTTCGCAGTTTTTTCCATTGCAACTCCTGAATCTAGATGTGCTAGTGAGATCACCATCTGCTGAAGTTCTTCTGCATTGCGGTGATGACTGTAAGCGCTCATATAGCAAAGAACAATACGGGAAAATATTTTTACTGGAATAATCCAGCAAACAAATTTATATAGAGAATTGAAGCATACTGGTGGTTATTTTGAATTTTAGGTTAAGAAAAAGCTCTCAGCGTTGATCAATCCCTGAGAGATGCGCCATGAATTAGCCTTTTATTCCTAACTTTGTCTGAGGTGATTGAATGCATATCTGGCCTTTACAATGACTCGCGGTGGCCTCCCGCTCTATGAAGTTAGTGTTGTATATCCTCCCTAGCAAATCTGAGACCAGTCTGGTACCAATTTACCGACCCTGAAGGGATGGATGGCTTGGTGAGCCACGAGCGCGAGATCAAACCATCGACCTTGTATGTGACGCAGAGCACCGCTAACCATTACGCCAGATGCTCTCGAATTTTTGGCTATGATCGAATATTAGCCGAGTGTTCGGATTGATCCTACACGTGAACTCGGCCAAAGGTGTTGTAATCGAATGTCTTGAAACTAGTGTACAACGGTATGAAAGTGCCTTTCAATGGCTTATCGTCTCACCGTGAATGACAAGTGTGGAGTTATCGCTGATTGTTCATGCAATCATAATTGGATGAATCTTTTCTCTCATAAGTATCAATGAGCAGGAGTTGGAGTGATCTAGCCAAGTTCTTTAGTAACAGTAAACCTATACGATGTCAACGAAACTGTACGAGTAACCCATGACAGTTACCAAAGATCGTTTAAATTAAAAAGCCTCGTTTAAAATCTATGATATACTCCGCCGATTGATCCTCCATTCACCCTACAAGATTGTAGTTAGTATTGATATAGGTGCTCACTTCTTTACAGAGAGGGTGTTTTACTACTTCAGGCAAGTGTAATTTACTGAATTCAGGTGATGATGGCATTTAAGAGACTTTCACCAAAAGTGAAATAAGCAAATACTCATAGTGAACTCACAGTCGATATGGAATTAGAATTTATGCGCCTAACGATTCTCGAGGCTACTGATGATCCGATATAACTTACTAGCAATACAACTTTGTAAAAACCCACCAATGGCAAAATAGTAAAGGAAAAACAATAAATACTTCTATAACATTTTATTCACTTTGGTTCGAACTGGGCTATTTCGAACATTCATCGCGGGATTCGGACACATTAGAAGTGGAGTGGCTGCGAAAGCACCTGAAAAATTTTGGTTGTGAATGTAGGCAGATTTAGAGTAAGCAAATATGTCTTTGCTCAAGAGATAAAGAACAAAGAAGGTAGCCTGTGAGATAGTTAAGATTCAGTCAAAACAAATCTGACACCGCATGAATTGAGATGAACTCGTAAGTGAATGTCCAAAGTGCATCGTACGCATTGATTTATAATTCTTTGTTATCGCTGTTTATCTCCCACAAAGACCTTATGTGTCAATATTTTCTCCGATACCCTCACACAGGTTTTCTAGTATGTTATCTTTTTTACAATATGTGATATCTCCACAAGACTCATCGTCTTCAAAACTTTGAAAGATATTGGTATGTATGTTTTCGTGAAGTCAACAAAAGCAGGAACTGCAATTCAGTATCATTGGAAAAACGGGTAGCTCCTCTTCTGAATTGACACAGGATGAGGAGAGTGCCTTGTCTTTGCTCTTTTTCACATTTTTTTTGCTTTCACTCGAATGAGTTTTCCAACCCACTGCCTTATAGTCAAATGTTGTATGAGCTCAAATAGAGTACTAAATTCAATTTATTCTGGAACAAATGCGACTATTCCTATCTCTCCACACGCGTGGTGTGCTTTGTAATCAATTCGTAATCATGTTCCCATAGAACATAGACTATAATGTGCTCTCATTTAGAATTGTAGATGGCATTGAAGTGGTGTTTCTGAGGTTATGAAAATTATTGAATAAGTACGCTGTACGTTGGATTGGGTGTTTGACACCGTAACAGGAGGAAAATCCCTTATTTCTTCTGCTCCGTTAGTCTGAAAATAATGGCACGGACTTTTAGAGTTTTCCTCTTTTCTGAGAACGGAAAAATTCTAAATTAACAAACGTTTCAACAGTGTAATGTTGTTCTTGTTTTTCTTTACAAACACCTATTCTACAAAGATTATAGTGTGAATGTAGTAAGCTGGATAGCATATGTCTAGCCCACTAGTCAGAGGTGCAGTGGAAAACAACGTAGTTCGTGGTTTGAGCTTGGGTAAATCGATCATTTCCCGTTCGATGTCAGCAAAATTGCAGCCAGACTTATCGGGAATAACAAAACACTGACTCGAACCGACAAGCCTACAAAAATCATTGCATTAGATCAAAGAGGGATTTTGCATTTCTACGAAATTGTAATGAGCAAAATGCATGGTATTTTCTTTAGAGAATGTTATCATCAGACGCTTTCACGCTGACTCGATTGATCGACAGGCCCACAAAACTCTTTGTATCAGACCAAGTAGGCTTATAATCATCTCTGCGACATTATGAGTAAAGTGAAAGGCATGGTACTCCTCTTAGGGATTGAGGAGTCTTAGCTCAGATCTGTCATGCGCCTAGAAGAGTTGATCAAGATTGCTGGCAAATTACATTTAATGGCGAAAACATGTGGAAAAATATGCTTATATGATAGCTCTTGTGAAGGCATACCTAATCCGTCGCCGATATGTTTTGGACAATTTGGCTTAGGTCCTCCAAGTGAGCTGAGTAGTGCAGCTGTCGTTGAACGACCAGTTAACGGCTTGATCTCATGAGGCTGCAGAACTCGCCTCCGTTTCTTCGGCAGTTTCGACCTAATACAAATAAAAAGCTTCTTTGTAGCTGAGGTGAATTATCAGCAAATCATATATTTCCAATGCGCTAGTTAGGAATATTAACTAAGCATTCTTGGAAAGAATCTCATCCAATCAGTTTAATCATAATAATTTAATAGGTATAGACACATTCACAAAGGGAGTAATCCAGCTCTGAAATATTTAAAACGTTTCACAAACGTTTTATTTTCTCTTATTTGTACTCACTGTAGGAATAATCAGCACATTCCGTTTCACGCGATCCTCCATTCGATTGGAACACGATCACTATACGTATTCGATCCAGTGCATATTTTGCGTAAGAGTCGCAAAATGGCTCGATGAACTGACTTCTTGAGACAAATGTTCTATTGTTTGGAGCTCAGGACGGAAAGATATAATAATTTGGGTCAGATAAAGGGCCCAGTTGTTTGGCGCATTTGAAGGGCTATGCAATCGTACATGAACACTATGACGTCCATACCGTGCAAAATATGTTAATCGTGTTGTTTAAGTATGTCCAATGAAGAACAGGATATATCTAGCCAACAAAAGTTTTACTGGAGGTTAATGTACCTACAGAAATTACAGAATGCTAACGATGAAGTGATTTTGAGATGCATTGTCTTTCCATGATTTTCCAAAGAAGATATCGTTAGAAAGAACAATTTAGAATAAATTACTCTGTCAATCATTGGTGATCATTTGCTCTTGAAACCTAGATAATTTTCTCCAAAGTTGATGAATTGAGGTTTTCACGTTCTCATTCTCACCTACCTGGCTTGAGCATGTGAGTAGAACATAGCGAAATTTGACACAATAACTGGAACGGGTAATGCGATCGTTAGTACTCCCATTAATGCACACACTGAACCGACCATCATACCAAGGTAGGTCTTCGGGACCTAAGTGCAGTAATTTTTTCCCGTGTTAACGTGATTGTGTTTTTGTCCAATCTTCACTTCGTGCTCTTTGAGTCCATCTATTCGTTTGATTTTGTTCGATGTTCTAATTGAAATGGAGACTGATTTTAGTATTGAACTTAGAAAGCAACACCAAAGTTCAACCTCTAGTTTAAGTTCAAAAACTAACCAAGTCACCAAATCCGATTGTACAGATAGTGATTACAGCCCACCATAATCCGACCGGTATTGAGTCGAATTGATTGTCGGGATTGTCCTCAACACGCTCAGCATAATAGACAAGTGCAGCGAAGATAACGATGCCGAGCAACACGAAGAATACCAGAAGGAACAGCTCCTCAAACATGATCAGATGTCTACGCAGTAATCGACCATATAGCTTTTAGAAGTAAAGCTCTCTATTTCTGAGTCAATTTCGTCCCGATAACGCTTTCGGGTTTTGAATTTTTATCATGGTAATTATGATCTACTCTTTCTTCGACACAAGCCTGAGATATGAACGTTTCAAAAAAAATTGTGGAGATCTCTTATCTAAATAATTGAGTTACCCGTTTCTGGTAATTTGTTAATTCAAACGTATATCCTAATTTCTTTGCTAGTCTTCTATTTAGTAGGCAACAATCAACTGGATTTATGAGCGTGGCTATGGATATTGGACCATTAAGAGAAATTGTGCAGATAATTGAATTTTGATGCGACCAAAGCAGACTCCGACCCGCTTTGTCAATATCCTTATTCTAGTCGTTTGCTGTTTAGGAACCACTGAAACTTCCAATTTCTTATTACTTTGTTCCGATGTATGTGATGTAATGGTGAGGAATGCGTTAGAATAGGCATAGGATCCTTGGCTCGACCCAGCTCTCGATGTTAAGAATTCTTTTGCCTCTCTTTTGTCGACAGTTGTGTACTACACGTGTTTGAGTGGATAAAACACTAGTATGGTACATGTGTAGCCATTCTAACTGATTGTTTAAGTGATAATACTTGTACCGGGCGGCATGGGTAGTATAGTACACTATTGCGCTTTCAAAATGGCCCACATACTATCCAAACGAGTTCTATAAGTTGCAGGGTATTTCAGTCACTATTTTATTCGACAGCTCATCGAAAAGAGATCAAAATAGGAGGGTTGAGAGCAAAAACGGCGTTCTGTGCACTTTTAATTTGAAAGGAAATCTCTTTTTTAGAATGATCATTGGCCAGTAATCTGACTAGCGGGGTGCCATGGCCGAGTGGTTGTGATGCTTGTCGTGGCACGTGTGGAGCCGAACCCCACCCCCTAACACTCTCCGGCTTTCAACAACAAACGCCTGTGGAGCTCCACAGCCAGGCTATATTCGAGGCTGCAAGGAGAAATGCTCGACCAGTGTTCTGCGTCCTTCAAGAAGAACACGAAAAATGAATGGAATACTAGAAGTACTGGGATCCGCACAGTAAAGTGTGACAATCGGTCATGTGAATAAATATAAATGAATAATAATATGACTAGCAATCAACTAACATCTCAACTCAATGTCTGTGATAGGTCATGGTTATTGTATGGAATGTGTACATATGAAAGTACCAATTTAGGCTCAAAATATGCGTTCAAGAACTCTCAAATACTAGTACCAATGGCAGTGTGCTTGCATCGTGGACCTCCAGTAACGCATACTAATAAAACATTTAACATTTATGCCCGCAGAATAAAGTCTCTTCTACAGTTCTCTTTTGTTCACAACTTCTGAAATCTTTCAGTTATTAGAAAATGACTGATTATTATCATAAAAACAGCATGTTTGAGGCGATTAAAAAATTGCCCGTATTCGATCGGCCTAGACACGAAAAAATCGCGCCATTCGCAAAGGTTAAGTCGACTACTGTTAGCGCATCCTTGAGAAATTGATACACGATGGGCGCTCTATCCTTTATCTCATTGAACTGTTTTTACTCACTCTAACACGTGACAAGGAAGAAAGGGCGTTTTACTGGGGTGAACTCGAATTTTTGAATACCTGACAGCTTTAAAAAAGAAAATGCCTTAAAATTTTAGATATTTACATGAACAGCTTTTAGTTTAGAATCATATAACAGATCGCATGACACTTTTGAGGATTTCTTGCCAACTTCATCGCTATGAAGGCAAATATCCTTGCTGCTCAAGGACTTGTCCCTTTCTAATGGACAACATTATGCATGCTGTAAGAAGCATGATTGCACGATGTGGCCATTTCATAGAAGATTATCCATGCATGATGTCATGTGTTTCTTGATCTGTTCTAGGTTTTAGACTACTACTCGAATTCAGGAAAAAATGTCTTCTTTAGATTTGATTTTCAAACAAATACTGCGCAGTTTTCTCATGTGCTTTTCTGTGGACGTCCTCTTGGCGAGAGGTAATAGTTGTTCGATCTTTGATCAGAAAAAAGTTACTGTAGCAAATTGCAAATATTGAGATAGTTGTCTTTCTCAAATTTCTTCTTGATTGCAATCTATTTATATCCTTTTTTAGCTTGTGGATTCTTTGCTAGAGACGACCACACATAATAGATAAGCAAGGTTTTCGGGCTGAAAAATGTGAATTAATTTAGTACTAAAATCGTTCTATAAGTTCTGGCACTAGAGCAATATACACCAAATTTATTCTTTGATATTGCTCAGTGCGCCATTTTTGCGAGCATTCTGGCGTACAACTTGCCTATACTTGCTTTAAGATGGAGCTACCTCGAGAACAAATTCACTTGCTACTTATGCACGAATGGTGTGTATGGGAAAATGCTAGTGAAGCGACGCGCAAGATTGATGGAGCTTCTTGTGAACGGCTCGAACGCGACTGATCCTTCACACTGTCCTCTCCAGCTCTGAACTTCCCGGACCATTTCCTAGCCGTCCTCTCTGCAACCGTATCATCGCTTCAAGCTTCAATAATCTTGCGCGTCGATGCACTACCATTTTCTCCGACGCGCCATTCGCGCATAAGGAGCAAGCGACTTTATTTCCATGACAGCTTCATCTTCAAGTATGTATAGGTAATTGTATGCCAAAAGGTTCGCAAGATAATACTCAATTGAAGGATATCAAAATTATACAGCTTTAATTGTTTCTGGTTAACAAATATAGTGATTATTGTTTTAGTGCCGAACTTACGCAGCGACCTAATAGATCAGTCGGAACTTAATCTAAAACTATAAAACGGTAGATGCTCGGTTGCCACTAGAATCCGTGAGCTTTGTCCTTTATAATTTGTACAGTTATAAGTATTGCAAAGCTCTTTAGGGTTTTTATCTGATTATGCAATAGCGTAGTGTAGCCAGTGACACGTAAAATAAAAAACATCTTGGAGATAGAAATTAAAAGACTCAATTATAAATTTTGATAATACCGTGTCACCGAAGAAACTCACCTGAGCAGATGCCTTGAATGTTTGAATAAGTATTTTCAGTCCGACCGAATGTTGTGTGAGTTTGAATAGCCGAAGAATTCGAATTATTGAGAAGAATTCGACGGAATCCCTGTAATGAGTCGAAAAGAAGGGTATCTGGGATTGACACTATATTCCAGATGAGCACTGACCGATTTGCTCCCGACAAAACACTGTCAAGTGCCCAATCAATATAAAAGGAAACCGTCGCGATAAAATCGATGATATTCACAGGATTTTTGAGAAATGAACCAATTCTCGGTGAGAACAACATCCGTAGCAGAAACTCGCCCGAAAACCACATGTTACAGACTAATTCCACATAGAAAAATGACGGATGTGAACTAAAAGAATGACAATAATTTGCGAAACTTTTTGGAAATAGCCAACATCTGGCATGGCCTTTTATTCTTTCGCAAAGGAAAAAGTGTAAAATAAGGCATTCAAATAGAATTGTGGTCAGAAAACTCAATTCAAATACCTGGTGGTAGTTTTACCAACGTAGAACGTCTTCGGATGGCTGACATTCAGATGATCGATATCAATGTCCGGTATTCGGAAATATGGATGTGTCTTCAGACAGAAGCAGACGATCGACAACACAACGAAGCAGATGTTCACCAATGAGATTATCTGAAATGAGGATTTGACTCTTCATCGGTATTAGCGCTTACTGTATCTTGATAAGCGCGCCACCTTTGGCGCGTACTTTGCCACTGGTGGCCATAGCTCTCACAAATGTTGTCAGAAGCTTCAATATCTTGCCTTTTTTAATTTATGATCATTTACACTTTTCATTTGATAGGTCTTACGGCTCAAGTACTTAACGAAGTGAAACGATCTCTATTACTACAGCCGCTTTCTCTTAGTAATGTGAAGTTATTATCTTCCGAATTCGAATGCAAGAGGAATTTACAAGTAGCATAAGATTCGACCTCATCACAAAAATTATCAAAAACCGTGCTTTCCTAGTTTTCATAGCTTTAGACTGAGAAGTGTGACGAATGCTACTGCAAGAAAAGCAGTCTTCCAAAGGATTGAATCATGTCAGGATTGAAATGCATCTGAGTTTACCTCATGTTTACAAAATATCTATGACCTTTATTTCCTATAAGACACCGTTAGCAAAACTATGAAAATGCCGTTATAATTAGTTCAACAGTGCCTAAAAGGACGATTAGTACAAGGGCAACGAGCCACAACTACCATAAAAATGTGCCAGGTACCGCAACAATAGATGTAATAAGTGCCAAAAAACGTTCACTTTTAAATTAATCCGTAGGTAAGACTAGAAAGAGTAAGCATATAACACAGCATTCGCAAATGTTGTCAATTTACAACGCATTGGATACAATTCATAGTGATATATGCGGCAGGCGCATGTTTACCTTGCGTTGTGAGCAGTATATTCGTCAAGCTGTGAGCATGGTAGGGATATACGATAGAAGGCGAAAGGCATAGTAGATAGGATACGATAGCTATTAAGCAGAGAGTGTTTCTTGATGTTAAGCAGCATTTCGGTCCAACAGCAGTGTTGAAGCTGTATAGATGATGATAAGCACACGGTAGAGACTGAGGTTTTCACAGATATTGACATATTGAGGAAACAAAATTCACACTTTAGCATGAAATATTGATGCAAGCAACCACGCATAGTTCCGATTAATGAATAGATCAGACGTTCTCATGCAACTCACCGTAGTCGGATTTTGATATGGCGATATTTCTGAAAATTATCCTCTAAATATTATGTCAATCATTTATTTAAGAACCTATAGACATAATACACTGATATTATCGATTCAAGGATTATAATGAGCAATCCTGAAGGGACACTCGTAATGGAAGAGAAGATGCTTGCTGTTCGTCGGTCATAGTAACAGTTTATATAGAATCAAGTCATACATACAGATAAATATAAAGAAAAGGCTGTTCAGCAAGAATTACAAAAATCCATGATGCCGTTAAAAAATAATCGCGGCGTGAGCCTACAGTATCACAAAAGAAATGGTAAGACTATTGGCAGTCGATATGCATACAATATTCAATGTATGAACAGTGTGTATAAGTAGTGAAACCATTTTCGAAAAAAATATTTGAATATAAAGTTAATATCAAGCGAAACGAACAGAGTGATTGCAATTCAAGGAAAACACTGTTGATAGCGACAGCTTGAATCATTCACAAATTTTCTAAGCATAAACCCGCTCTTTCATTGAAGCAGTGTATTATAAATACGTTGTCTTGTTCATTGAATATAGTGGAATGTCACTTTTGTGTTATTGAATCTGATAGTGAACAACTCGTCCATAGCTATTTTGTGGCCATAAAGAACTGCCACAAGAGATGAAGTTTACGTCTTCCGGATAAGTTAGTTAAAACTGAGCATTCGTCAGAACTCTACGAATAGCCGTTGAATTTTGCAAAATGTCAACATTGATATTATTGATACGATCGAACAACTGTCGCTTCTTGAGTTTGTCAAACAAAAATCAGCTCTACTTTAGGGCGAGGGGTGATGAACAGTTAGCTGACCGCGTTTTTGTTGATTTCAAAAAACTTATCGGAATTTGGGTTGAGAATTGGATAAATGACTATGGAACTTTGAAAATTCCTTTTCTATGTATAGAAAATTGGTGAGACTCGGGATTGTAAATGGTATGAAACTACGAATATCTCAAAGTCATCACAAAATAGACGATAGTCGATGGTCCATCACGCTTGTCGGTTAGCGCTAGCTGATCAGCTTTCGATGTGATTCATAATTAGGCCCGCCGTTTCGTCCCAAATTGTTCAGAGGCGTCATGATGGACGACTCTCGTGAGACTTTTTTTCCGATTTTTGTTCCATTGTAGATGCTTGACGCTAGGTTTCACCTCGTGAGCCTGAATGAAGTAGTAGTCGATTCATTCACAATCCCAAATGTAGCAAACAACCGCCATATAACAACTATACCTGCAACACTCGTCGCCGCTTTTTGGGTAGCTTGGCGCGAGCCTGTGAATGCGAGTAGAGATTGGAGAAATTGGAGACGATCACCGGAACGGGTAAGGCGATTGTGAGCACACCCATCAGAGCACATAACGATCCGACAACCATACCCAGATACGTGCGAGGCACCTAAAACAAGCCCCATTAGGCCAAATAATCAATAAAAATTGACAATAGCTTCTGAAATGGGCAAACAAGTCGAAAAAAATGAGATTCGAAAAAAATTCTGTGACTATTAGAGAGACTATGAGAAGAAAAAAGGTACATCAAGTTGTTTTTTGTGCTACGATAAGCATATGATACTGTTCCCAAATCCGAACGAATCGCTCAAAACTTAAAATATTATGCTAACCGATGAGAAATAGTAATATTTTTTTCAATTGCAGTTTACACGATCGTGCGGCATGATAAAGTATTATGCGGATTCCAGCACTTCTTCTATTAGATCCACTTTGTTGCATCCATAATCCGCTAGTCCTCGAAGTTTCAACTTGTGGGTTCGACAGTAATCTGAAGACTCTGTCCTTCACATGGATTTCATTGAATACTAATTCATTTGAACGCCTGCAGCACTTTGATACAAGCAATCGCCAGCGTTAATAGGTGGGTGAGAGTTTTTCACGGATATCACGGTCGTAGAGAGGTTGGAGGACTCCAATGAGGCCTTGCACGTATCGAAAGGCAGCTGTGGTACTTACCCCTGCACTGGTCATTGAAAATAAAAAATGCCCCAAAGTCTTACAAATTATTAAAGCATCTGAAATTGCTGCAGCTTGTTACATCATGGCACTTTAAGTTATTTCAGCACTTTATTCTTCAAGATATCTCATACGTGATATATAGAAGAGAAGATGTTGGAAACAAACGCAACATTTCAAAAAAGGTGAAAAATGACAAAAAAGGGCAAATGATCATGAGAATGATTAGCACGGTACAAGAAAAACAACGGATTTGGTAACACAAATTTTGGAAGAAGATGAAGAAAAAATAAAACTAGAAAAAATAAAATTAACTGGAAAACGATCTAAAATAAACACTAACCATATCTCCGAAGCCCACAGTCGAAATCGTTATCAAACTCCTGAAACAAAATTATCATCACTACCATTACTAACTCTCTTTATTAATCGTTTTATTGAAGACATTCTTGTAAGAATATCCAATCAAATATTAATTGAATGATTTATTGATTTGCACAAATTTGAATGGTTTGCGGGAAATCTATTGTGCCGATACTAGCATCACATGTATTACTTCGTTTCCTCATATTCATCACTCATTATAGTTTTCGGATATTCACACATTGTTCCGAGTGCTGCTCGGAGCGTTCGCCTTTTTCATGAATGTCGCAGATTGCAAGTCGTGCCGATTCTCTTGCGATCTTATGGATAGCCGAGTTAAGGCGTTTCGATATCTTTGCAGAAGAGCGTCGAGAAAGGGGATCAGTTAATCGAGTTGCTTAAATGTTACATTTACTTAGTCAATTTTAGACGAGCAATCCAATACACATTCAGCACTGATTGTGCTCTCATATCTTTCTCAGGGCACAGACTCGTTCAATTAATTAAACAGTGTACACCCACAAATAGCGAGGACGCCTTTGCGGTGATGGTGAAAAGGGGACCTTTTGATTTGTAATCTTTGAGATTATAATTCTTTGATCTCCACAAACGCTTATGGTATACAAAAAACGACAACTTTTAGTTTGACAGCTCATAGTTGCTTGATCATTAAGTCAAAACTGAAAACGTTTTCAAGCAGCACTTTTTGATATAAAGATATCAACGAACATATTGTACACTCAGTCGTTTTTTTTTAAATGTGTTTGATTTTGTACCGAACAGAATGCAACTCTTACCACCATAATCCAGCTGGAATGCTTGTGAATTGATTTTGCGGATTCGGCTGACTTCGTTCCGCGTAGTAGACGAGTGCGGCAAATATCACGATAGCAAGCAACACAAAGAACACCAGCAATGCAAGCTCTTCAGCTGACGCCTAAAATGTAGACGTTAAACCTATAAGAATGTTTTATATCTTGTTTCATTGCTTTTTACTAGTAGTAGGGTGATCTAGATATACATCTAAGAATATTTTGCACACCGTTCAGCATATTTACAGGAAGACGCTGGAGTTCGCGGAGCAAAACCCATTGATGGTAAAGAAGAAGAACATTTTAGACTAGTACTATGTGTGTAATCAAAAGCCTTTAGTTCTGAGTTTGTGGTGGAATGTATAGCCTAATTATCTCCGCCTCGCTAGTCTGCAAACGCATTACTAAACGAGAGTTATTTAGGGAGAACTTCTTTCAATCTACCAATACAGGCTGATACTTGTCTGGAAAGCTGGGAGCGCTTTATTAGAGCTAATCCAGGAATCCAGAAAGGTTCGACACAACGATCATGCAGTAACATTAATGAGAAACGGAAAATCTCCGAGTAGCATTCGAACCTGCACACAGGACTGAAAACTTCGTGCACGATGAATGCGAGTAAGCAAGCTGAACATATGAAATGACGCTAAACCCATAGTAAGTGATAACAGGTCATTTAACTGAATAAATTAAATTCATGTAATGCTTCGCCGCCCTATCTGCTCGATATTATTGGATGCTGTGCTGCAATGTACATTGGAAAATTCACTCTCCTACCAGGGTCATTAAGCTCAAGAGTTTTTCAACTGCAAGTCTATTTAGTAGTGAACCTTATGTTATAGAAGCACAGCCAACAACTTATGGATATTATCTCCGCCGTAAACATGAGAAATGGGACATGGTATGAAAAAAATAATGTGCTTCGATTCGTATTAGGCGATCGCAATCTTGAGAGCGTCTTGACGTCTGAGAGTTAGGAACACAATTTACTGGTACTTAATTGAGTTACGCAATTATTAATAGAGCACAGTTGCTATAAACAACGTAATCCAACTGCAAGTTCATAACCGAGAAAAAAAACCAAACCTTGAACGTCTGTATGAGAATTTTTAAGCCGGAGAAATGCTGTGTGAGCTTGAATAAACGCAATACACAAATCATTGACAAAAAATCAATAGTTACCATAGAACCTAAAATGTCAATCAATATTACTTTTATTATAACAATCCCATCCAAGGGCAAAACACATGAGTAAACATATGATTTTTCATTGAAGGATATATAAGGCGATGTGCTTCTAGAAATTTTACAAACTCGCGAATGTCGGAATTTTGACAGATGTAAAATTAAGTGCCTAAATACTTCCTTATTAAAATGTTAACAGATGCTTGAACTGTTTGGGAATTTTCGGAACTCTAAGTACATATCGTAACATTAAGCTCTAACTCTTCATATTATTATAAGCATTGGTGATACGTCAGAAAAAGCTCTCGTGATTCGCAATTTAGATCGAAAGGTTCTACTTCGTTTCTTTGAGATTGACAAACTTCGCCTCAGATCTCGAATTTCTCGTCAAGGAAGAACTATTGTGGTGTGTCATTTCTCTGCTGTATAAGGCACAATCAAAGACACATCACTATAGTCGGAGACCCTGCATCTTTACGGCTTTTGTGAGCCACGAACTTCTCGCAATCTACATTATATTAATAGACCTTTTAAGGGATAGATCCTTGGCTATAAGAAATTCTACGCAGAATTCACCCCGCGAAAGAGACACGAAGATATTCGCTAATGCTGGCTATCGTTATCCTAATAGTTTTGAAAATACTGTGACAATCAATATGAGCCACTTAAATGACATGATTGGTTTATAGAAGTGTAAAAAGTCTTCTATCCAAATTATTTCTTTGGGTTCCTCAAAGGGACCGCGGAGTCGCCTAAGATGATTCTTGGAAACCTGGCGTTGAAATGATTTTGAGAAAAGACACATCTGTTCACAAACAAAGCTTCATAAGACGACTATCTAGATCATCCGTCATTACAGCCGTCATCTTGTACTGCTTTCGAAATCACCATATATGATGACCATATTTAGATAATATTCACTGAATTTTCAGTAACTTAAGAAAATCACTGTATGCTGCCGATTTCTAAGGAAGGCGCTGGTTCGCTCGTTACGCAAGCTTAGTAAAAACACAAGCAAGTTGGGTCATCTACTAAGCACAGCAAATTGAAACGTTTACCAGTTTGTATGAAGAATTGTATGGAGTAGCCATTCGAAGTAGAAAAGCCGATGTTGAGATAATATCGATGATGGTAAGCGGTGAGCGAATAAAACGCCGTATTGACGGGCAGAACAGCATTCGGATCAGCTGCAAGTCATCGAGCAGAACATTCTGATATTTTTATTCCACACTTTCATATCAGCCAGTGAAAACACAAAAAGTAACATTAGCTGGTGCATGATTTATATTTTTGGAATATTATAATTCATATACTTATGTCACTAACTTAATTATACAGATTTGATAGATGGTGTAGATTCAACCCGCGCTTTTTCAGAAAAATGATTGAGCTTGCAAATTTTTTTACATACCAGCAGAAAAAAAAATGTCACTTTCCTAAGTTCAATGAAAATGATTGAAGAGAGCTGAAAAAAGAATATCATTTTCTAGTCCACATTTTTTCTTCAGGAAAGTGTTTCTTCGTTTTTGTCGGCTTACTGTTCTTAGTCGAAAGAATTCCTCGATTGTTCACATAGCTCAAAGAATGAAGCAATCGAATAGCAAACAGAAGTTCTGGGCTCTCTTTTGAATCTTTACTTTCCCTCTAAAACAAAACTGGACACTACCGTGTTTGATTTGACTGAATTTGAGGTGGCTTTTGACCTGGAACATCACGGTGACTTGTTAGAATTGACGAATATTTAAGAGAATACAAACAAAAACAATTATTGATAATAATAACAGTAATATTAATATTAATATTAAATAATTGATTATTAATATAATAATAATAATAATAATATAATAATATAATATAATAATAATAATATAATAATAATAATATATATAATAATAATAATAATATAATAATATAATAATAATATATAATATAATATATAATATAATAAATAATAATAATATATAATAATAAATAATAATAATAATAATATAATAATACAATATAATAATAATAATAATAATAATATAATAGATAATGATAATAATACAGCAAATGGTATCGAAAACTCTTCAACCACTCTGAAAAGTCCAATTCACTTGAAAAATATTCATTTTCATTCAGTTAATCATATTAATTTGATTCAATGATTCAATGCAGCAAAATTTACACTAGAAATTGATGGCATGGGAAACATGTGAAAATACTATTAGTGGAATAGATAACGTATTTTATAATATATAGTACATATAATATATAGAGTATAAATAAATATAATATATATATATAATGTACGTATTTGCATTTTATGACTGCATACACTTACGAAACTGTGTTCTGCTCGACTGTTGGTTCGAAAACGCATATTATAGATTAATGGATAGATTAGAAATAACAAAGAAGAAAAAAAAAGGAAATATGGATAATTAGATCGATAAAGTATTTATACAAGTTTAAGGTACATCGAAAATTTCATAGCCAGCGAAAATGCCTGATTCAACGTTACCAATTCCAAAGTGAACCACGAGTTACAGATGAGGTCCACATAGAAAAAATACGGATGAGGCGCGGTGTAGGGTTTATGCGCGTCGATCGCTTTCGCAAAATCCGAATAGCCGTCGTGCTCGAAAATTCGAAACCCGTACATCACTGAAATTGCGGATGACCCATACTATTATTTTTATCCTTTTCGAAATCGCCTTCTTACAAAGGTCAAATCAAATAAAGCGCTCATCGCTGATCAATCCTCTAATTATACGTTGTGCATTCGGCTCCATTTGTAGAATTGTAGCAATGCTTATTTAGCTTAAGCAATAACTTGCTGAGGCCTACTTAAGTAGAGTCAGTGTTCATCCTATCAGGCTGGTTTTGCTTCTCAAACCAGCTGGATGATCAAGAAGAAGTGGATGATTTAGCCTTCTTAGGGAGCAGAAAGAACCAGTGACTAGGTTTACATTGCACGCCGTCTCTACCCACTGAGCTAAGCGACCAAATGAGCAGAAAGAAAATTCTTACTAGTATCAACATAAAAGCGCCATCTTCCGTCAAATTCATTTTCAAAAGTGCTGATCGTATCTGAAACACTCTAAAGTGTCAAATTTTTGCACCAAGAAGTTTTCTCAAATAAAGTCACATGAAAAGAAGTACTGAAGATCAACCTACATAATTCATGGCTGAATAAGAAAATTCAGTGCCAGCAAAAATAGAGAAATCTAAGATCTTTCTACTTTCAAAGCTTTTAGCTTTACACTTAGATCAAAAGATGTACTCAAGATTAACTTACGTACATCATGGCTGAATAAGATAATCTAATGCTAATAAAGTCACAAAAAAAGGTCTTTAAAGAACTAAGATACTCTCTGAAGGTTACGCACATTCTGGAGTTGAACGAAAGGTTGAAAGTGGATCGCCAAAGATGATGAACACGAAGAAAATCGCACGACTATTATCGCGAATGGATTGCTCACCTGTGATTTGTGGAATTTGAAATGACGGATGAGTTTTGAGCATAAATGATATCGTAGACGCTAATATGAAAAACACCGAACAACAGGAGATTATCTGTAAAGAAATGGTATTGATGATGTCGTTCAACATATGGGTGATTGTGCGATAGACTCAAACGTGAAGTTAAAATGCGTGCGAACATCTATGCACATGTATGTGTTAGTGAATATACCCATGAATGCACTTATACGTGAGGTAAGTTTGTGTCAATGTATATACGCTTGCGTTTCCCTTACTTAATGCGTCTATGAATATACACATGCACGTATATATGCATATCTACGTTGGTGTGTATATGTGAGAGCGTGTGCGTATTTGCGTATGTCAATGTGGTTTTATACACGGAAGTGTCTAACAGAACATCTGTGCTGGCTTTTTATTGTGCATGTGACGAAAAGAAAACAACAGAGGTGAATTAGCGTGATGTGAAGCGTTAAGCAACCAACTCACAAAAATTATCAAGGAAAACACGATCACTTTAAGCAAACAAAAGAAAAGAAAACATGAGCGCGCACATGCCCATATTGCTGTTGCTCTGCTACAGTGGGTAGCGGTCACTAGCGCTTCAGGCCAGATTATCTCAGTAGGGACGTGACTTTGGACTTTGAACGTAAGATGATTAAATAACATGGAATGAAATGAATGGAGATTATAAAAGATGAGTTACCTCCTAACAGAAAGTCTTTGCTGTATTGGAAATAAAACGGTGATTCATAGAATTCATTCTATTAATTTTCAGGTGATTCAGAGTTTTGTTACCCTAGCGTATTGTGAACTCCACGGTTCATCGAATAACGCCCATATCCTCGGTTTGATTTGTTGCCATTTTGATAAGGTGCCGCTATAGTAATCATCTTCCCAGCCGAATTTTTTTGCGATCTAAAAAGTATAACTGGTAGAGAGAAAATGATCCTGTCAAATTGATTTCGACAGAGTGAACTTTGATTGTTTGTTATTACACGGATAACTACTATAACCATACGTTCGTGGGGCGTTTTGGATTTCAAGCACATAAAAAAATAAATGGTAAAACGTTTGATATTGATCGAGCTCTCAGCGATGCACCATATTATCTCTTCCACTAAGGATGTAGAATATAGCAGAGGGACGCCGTAGCCGAGTGGTTATCATGTTCGTCGCCGCGCGCGGGAACAATCCTCAACTCGCAGCACTTTTCGATGGTCAGCAACGAACGCATACGAACGCCATAGCCAGGCTCTCCTCGGAATGCAAGAACACGCGCTCAATCAGTATTCTACGAGGCTCAAGAAGAAGAAAAAGCAAATTGAATGCTAGAAGGACTGGCATCCATCCGAAATTACATCGAAAAAACACACTGTGAAGATGGATCGAAGAAAAAGTGGTAAAAAGTAAGAGAGGCCATCAAACAAATGTTTCTGAACAATCAGAAAGATTTAAAAATGCTGCTATAGCCACTGATAATACCTATCATTGCAGGATTGATTGTCCGGTGAAAAACAAAACACTATCAACGGAAAATCACCATTATCAACAACGATCCTCTATATAGGGCATCACCGAGTGAGGTTCTTCATTTGGGCGATGCCCACTGAAGATGATTCGACTCGACAGACATCGAAGGACGAAGACCACAACAAGAAAGAACATTTTCAAGTGATGATTCAATCGACTTGAAGCATCGGTTTTTAAAAGACGAAGACGTCGAGTCGTCACCCAATAAATTCATTATATCAACTTCATGCTGCTGCTCGATCAACATACAATATACAGTCGAAAAGATGGATAAATAATGAAACTTAGAATGAATCGAAAGAGCCTAGAAGTTTCAACCAACTTATCGTTTCAATAATTCTATTACCACTTTGCTGTCCACGTATGGATAGCGGTTTGATTAGCTTAGAGCTTCGAGCCATGGACAGAACACTGCCAGACCTCGACTCTCACTCGTTCTCTCAGTACTCTATGATACTCTATTCACTATCTTTGATTCGTACCCACCACCTTCCCCATCGCTTTCGCAAAATCGGTATTTGACGAGCTTGGGATCATTGCAATTTAAAAAATTGTACAAATTTCATTAGAAAAACTATAACATTGCCATTCGATCAAATCGCGCTCGCCCGAGCGAAGGAAACAACATCGCAGGTAAGAGGATTCCTGTCAGGAGGGCTGTTTGCGCGACATGTTTGAGAAAGCGCAAAGTATTGCTCAATACTGGTAGTATAGTCTTTACGTGGGTGCCAGACCGAGGGTGTTGTGTGCTTGTCGCGGCCGCGTGGAGCCAAGCTCACCCCACTCTCTCCG
>JAHQIW010000926.1:0-82661 GCA_019055375.1 Parelaphostrongylus tenuis | reverse complement strand
ATCCGATCCGGGCAGAGCTTGGGCTCCCACTCGACCCCCCCGCCCCCCCGCACACCCGGGCACATTAGACCAGGCCGCCCCCCTCCGGCCGGGGCCATAGAACCCCCCTTAGCATTGAATATTATTGACCCCGGCCCCTCCAGTGCCGGTGTCCCCGCCACTCGGCCCATAGAGAGCCCCCCTCCCCAAAACCCAACCCCCCGGTACCCACGATTGTAGAGTTTTATTGAGATCCGACGGTGGACCCCACCCCCCCCCCCCCCCCCGCCCCCCCATGACCAACCCACCCGCGCCCCCCCCCCCCCCATGTATGACCCCCACCCACCCCCCGGCTCCAATGAACGGCAGAACCCCCATTGAGTGACTGACCGGATGCCCCCCCCCCCACCCCCCCAGGCCAGACCCGGGTCCAACACCAACCCCCCGCAACACACGGTCCCACGCCCTACCAAACACCCCGCCCTCGGCCAATTTGCCAAACGGCCACCAGGTCCGCCCCGGCCCCCCTCCCCCCCCCCGGCAGCCCAATGAAGGCCCACACGCCACTCCGCACCACACGGCCAATGACCCCAGCATGCCAAACCACAGGGCACACTTTATGAGCCCGGCCGCGTCCCCTCCCATACTTGACACCCACGGGCGGTTCCAAGGCCAAAACTGGTGATGCCAGCAGGGCCGGTCCATAGAAGGGGGCCCGATTTTTATTTATTTGACGCCCCACTAACCGGTCCCCCAAATTATTGTACGGCCAATGACCGGTCCCCACAACACCGCGCCCCCCCCGGGCCCATGTTTGAGCCCGCGCCCCCCACCGCCCCCGCGGGCCCACCCGGTCACGCCAACCACCTCCCCCAAGGAAACGGCCAATGAGTGTACCCCGGTCGCCCCACAATTGACCAAGAGAAGCACACCCTCCGGTGTGTCCCCCCGCGCCCCCCCACACCCGCCCCCCGCGCACAACATTGACGGGGGCCCAACCCCCCCCCCCCCGGGCCCGTAATTCGGGAGCACAAGAAGGACCCGTACCCCCGAACCCCGGTTACCCGCCCGGCTCCAAGCACAGGCACCGCCGGGCCCCCCCCCCCGACCACCGCCCCTCCCGCCACCGCCCGGCCCATTTGACTCCCCGCAGGTCCCCCCCCCAGCCATATGAGCAATTGAACGGCGCCATGACCGCCGCGCGGTCCGCCACCCCCCACCCCCGCGGTCCATTAGACCGCCGTCACCACGCGCCCAACCCCCCCTCCCAGCCCATGAAACGGCCCCCGCCGTCCCATATTAATATAGAGGCCTACGCGCCGGCCACAGGCATATGACGGGGCACAAAGGGTCCCACTTGAAACGCCCGGCCCGGGCATAGGCCAACCTACAATACCGGCGGAGCACGACCCTTTCCCACCCCACCATTAGAGCGGTCCCCAATGAATGAACACTGAGACTGCGCCGGTGACCCCACCCACCCGGCCCAGCCCTCCTCCAATTCGTACCCCCTGCGACACAAGGGGGGGCCCAACTCCCCCCACAACCCGCCGCGGGCCGCCACTGACCCCCCGGCCAAACCCCAATCCGCCAACCAGGGACCCCGGCCACCGGCCATCCCCCCACCCATGTACAAAGGCGGGCCCACGGCGCCCCCCCCCCCCCAAATTTTTGTTTTTTTTTTATGATTTATATTGTACCCCCCCCACCGCCGCCAATGGAGGGCGCCCCCCGCCGGCCTATGACCCGCCTCCGGCCCCCAAGCCCCTCACCGGGGGCGCCCCCCCGCAACCCCCCCCGCAACCCACCGCCCCCGGGGTACCCCCCGAGCCACCAAACCCTCCCGCGGTCCCAATCTATGTATGACCGGTTCCCACGCCGCCCTCTCCCCCCGCTCCCAATTGACGCGTTCCACCCATAGAGGGCCCCCCCACCGACCCATGAGACCCCATGATCCGACCCCAAAGGTGGTCCCCCCCCACGGCGCCCCCCCCCCCGATGCCCATAATTGCACCCCCCCGGGCCCCCGTAACCTCTGCAGACAACCCCGGCCCCCCCCCCCCCCCACGCGGTCCAACCCCGCCCCCCCACACCCCGGCCCCGCGCCGCGGGGCCCCTGGCGGCGGCCACCCAAACGGCCATATTGATGTGACGGGTCCCAATGAAAGAATTGAAAATGTTCCTACCGGTCGCAAACCCCCCCCAAAGGGCCCCAAGACTTAATGATTGAGGGGTCCGCCGGTGCCCACACGACCTGACCGCTCCCGCACATATAGCCTACCCCCCCGCGTCCCCCAAAAGCCCAACAAGCCCCCTGTCCGCCCACTCCCCGGTGGGGTGCGCCACACGCACCATCGACGGTGTACCCCACCCCCCGCCCAGCCTCAACGACCCCCCTCGTCGGTCCCATATTTAGATGGAGCACGGTCCCGCCCCCCCCCCCGTCCCCGCCGGTCCTCCACCCCCATTGTGGACCCGCCCCCCGTGCCATGACCGGATGAAACACGCTTCCCAGCCGAGGCCCCAGGCCCCCGGCCCCACGCCTCCTCCCCCCATACGGTCCCCCCCCAAGACCAACCCATCTGAAGCCCGACGGCCGCCCAGGGGGGCCCCATGCATTGCAACCCTCCCGGGCCCCCCCCCCGTGTGTCTCCGTACGGCGGGTCCCGGTGGCACGCCCCCCGGTCCAATAGACAGCGGGCATCAATTGGATGACCCCGGGTCCACCGCCCATGCGGTCCCCAGGCCTGGTGTCCATCCCCCGTCCAGGCCAACCCCGCCAACCACCCCCCACATACGAACCGCCTCCAGACCGGCGTGCCCGCCCCTCGGCCCCATGAGCCACCCCCCCCCCCCCCCTGGGTCCCATAGAACGCCCCGGCCGCCCCATTAGAGCCCCCACGCCCGCCCCCCACCCCCCCCCCGCCACCATGAAGCCCATGAAAATGAATTGTAGCCATTGGCCCAAGCGTGCTCGCCTGCCCCCTCCCCATGACGTGGGGACGTTGTGGACGTGGGGGTGCGGGAGCCGGGGGGCGTCGGCCGGCGGAGGGTCAGGGGGGTGAGGCAGGGCCTAAAACCTAGGCCCCCCGGTACCCCCAAAACCACCTATCCCCCAGCCCACCACCCCCCATGAATTGACCGCCCCCGGTCCTGTGCCCGCGTCCCGGCCCCCCCCACCCCCCCACCCCATGAGCCTCCGCCCATATCAGAGAATAATAGACCCCCCACCCCCAGGCCTTCCGCATTGAGCCCCATGATGTGATAATGACAGGCCACCCAACCCACCCGACGGCCACGAGCAACGGGGTGTCCCCCATGAAATATCGTGTCGGCCGGCCCCCCATATACGAGGCAACCCGGCCCGGTCCCCCCCAGCCGGTCCGCCCCACCCATGCACGGCCCGTGGGTACGTGAGGTGCTCCCCCCCCACCCGTGTCCCAACTGCCACCCAACCCACGCCCGCGGGGGGTGACAGGTCCAAACGGTCCGGCCCCACCCCCCACCAGGCCCCCGGCGCCAGGTCCATAGGAATATTGAACCCGCCCCAACCAAGGTGCCCAATTGACGGCTACACCCCCCCCCCGGACCAATCCAAGGCCCCCCCCCCCCATTTGTAACCGCCGGCCCCCACCCCCGGCCGCGCCCGCAAACTCAAAGCCAAAATTCGCCAGGTGGCCCAACCGCCCCGGCCCACGACCCCAATCCAAAGGGTCCCCCCCAACCGGCCACAGCCCCCCCACCCTGGCCAACCGAGCTCCCACCTCGCCACCACCACCCCAATCCCCAAAGTGAGAGCCCACCCCCCACCCCCCCCGGCCCCAACCCACCCCGCCCTCCCACCACCCGGGAGCCGCCAAAACACCCCCGACCGCCCACCCCCCTCCGCCCCCAACACGCCACCGCCCACCCACCCGCCCGGGCACCAATGAAGCCCCCCCAACTCGCCCCACCGCCCCGCCCCATATGACGGTCCCCGCCCCGCCCCCATTGACCACGGGCACCAGCCCCCCGAGATTATGACAACCTAGGCCAACCTCCCCCCTACCCCCACCGCCCCCCCCACCACATGACCCACCCACCGGCCCCACCCCCGCGGGTGGCCCCCCGTGTCCCACGCCCGGAACATATATTGAACCGAGCGTCCGCCAACCCACCCACCCGCCCCACCCAGCCCCACCTGGCCACGAGAACCCCGCCCCCAGCCCGGCGACCATGTTGAAAACCCCGGCCCGGGTCCCCCAATTGACACAGCTCTCCCCGGCCCCATAGAGGCCCCCTACAGGATGAGAGCCACCCGCCCCCCAAAGCCCACAACCGCCACATGCCACCGGGGGGTCCCAGTTACGGGAAAGGCCAATATTGAACCGGTTCCACCCACTCCCACCGCCACGCAAACCAGATGACGACCACCCACCAACAAACCACCACCCCCCCCCCCCCAATCCCCTCACCAGCCCCCCCACTCCACCGTCCCCGGCACCCCCCAAACCACCCAGGACCATCCCCCGCCACCGCCAAGGAGACACCACCACCGCACCCCGCTCCCCCCCATGACCCCCAGGGGTTGACCCAGCACCACCGCAATGTCGACCCGGTCGCATTTGAGCCCAAACCACTGCCAGCGCTATATGACCAGCCCCTCCCCGATTGAGGGCCCCCCCCCAAAGCGACCGGCGTGTGCCCGGTCACCCACAGCCACTCACCAGGCCCCCCCTCCTCCCCGCACCGCCCCCACGGCCCCGCCCCCCCCATCCACGCGGACCACACGTCGACCGCTGCCCACCCATTGACCGCGGCCCATGACCCGGGTCCGGCCCACGCGCTCAAATTGCAGCCCCCAAATCTATGGACAAGGCTTCCGGCATGCCCGGCCACGCCCCCCCTGGACAACCGGCCCCCCCGCGCACCCAAAACCGGCCCCGCCCCACCCCGCTCCCCCTCCTCCGGTTTTCCCCATTGATTTTGGACCGGAACCCCTACCCCGCCCAACACCACTCCCGGCGCCATAGGCACCCGCCGGCCATTTTGAAAATGAAGCACACCAACGATGATTGATGACGTCCGGCGCCCGCATGGCCATAGCCAAGCCAAACCGTCAAAGAGCCCCCCCGCCCACCCTCCCCCCCCCTACCGCCGCCAAGATGAAAATGGCAATATTAATTAATCTATAGACCCCCCTCCGCCCCAACGTCCCCGGGCCCCCTCCCCACCCCCCGCCCCGGACCCATTTTGACGGCCCCACCCTCAATTCCCCCCCCTCTCCCCCCGCCCCCCAAACCGGTCCATGACACCCCCCGGTCCAGTGCCGTCCCACGCCTTTTGAATTTATTTGACTCCCCGAATGACCCCCCAACGCGCCCGGTCCACCCCGCCGCCCCGGGCCGCACGCCGCGGCCAGGTTCCCACCCCCTCCCCCCCGCAGACCCGCCCCCAGGTTTGATGTGTGTTTTACTTCTAGATCCCCGGTCCCCCCCCCACGCCTCCGGCTCCCCCGCCCGGCTCTAACGCCGCCCCCAGCCATGATGACCTGGCCCAACGCCCCCCCCCATATGAGCTCTCCGCCCCCGGACCCCGCGCCCACCAGAACGGCCCGCCCCACAATTCGAACCCCGGGCCGCCATTTTATTCGGATGAGGGTACCTATAGACCATTTGATTGACTCCCCCGACGCCAGCGCCGCCCCCCGCCTACCGGTGGTCCACACCCCCCCCCCCCCACCCTCCGCGCGCCAGGCCCCCCCCCACCTGTCCCGCCATGAGGGTGTTCCCAAGCGCCGACGGGCCCCCCCGCCAATAACCCGGGTCGCCCAGCGGTCACCCCAGGCCCACCCTGCGGCCCCACCGCGCCCCCCAAGAGCCCCCCCGCCCCAACCCCAAATGGCACGGCCGGTTCCCACCAATGTTGGAGCCCCATTGAAGGTACTCCCCCCCCCCGTGGTGACCCCATGACCCCCCGGCCCCCCCAGCCGGCAGGGTGCCCCCCCCCCCTCTCCCCCCCCCCCCCCCCCCCCCCCCCGTCCGGCGAACCCCCCCCCTCGGGGCCCCCCCCACCGAGCGGTCCCGGCGCCGCGCACCCCCCCCGGCCCCGCCCACCCACCCCATCTCTGACCAGCCAGCCCCCCCCCCCCCACCACGCGGGGCCCAAGAGGCCAGGTCGGCCCCCCCAACCATTAGGACCACGCGGCCCCCCCCCGGGCCAGGGTCCCACGGCGGCCGCGCCCCACGCGCCGCGGCCCCATTTGACCCCGTGCGCCCACACCAGCAGCCCACCCCCCCCCCATGACGGTCCCAACCACCCTTAGTTGATGACCCCCGGCCATCTCCCCACCGTCGGTCCGCACGGGCCCAAGCCGGTGCTCCCACACCCCGGCCCCAAGGTCCCCACGGTGTATCCTCCCCATAGACACCAAAACAACCCCGCTCCCCCCCAACAACAACCAATTAGACGGTTCGGCCCACGCCCCCACATTTTATGACCCCCACCCCCATCCCCCCTACCCATCCCGGTCCCATGTATATGAATGCTGGCCCCCCGGCCCCCCCGCGCCCCCCGGTGTCCAAGGTCCCCTTGCGGCCCATCCCCCCCGGCCTCGCCCCCACCACCCCAAAACCGCCCAATCGTGACCCCCCGGTCCCCATACTCCGCCCACATGTGCGCCGCCCCCCGGCCCGCTCGCCCCCCCCCCCGGGTCAAGGTCCCCGCGCGGCCCAAGCCCGCGGCCCCCATGCGTACTTGAATCTGACCGCCCACCTATGACGCCACCGCAATGGCCGGGGCCACCCCCCCCTCCCCCAGTTCGGGTCCCCGGCCAAGCCTCCGCAGGTGCGTCCATGGACCCGCGCCATTGACCCCGCCCGACGCCCCCAATGGACCCCACGGTCCAAGGCTCCCCCAAACCCGGCTCGGTCCACGCCGCCCGGTGCCACCCCCAAGTGAGGCCCCCCTCCCGTCGTCGCACCACCGCCCCATGACGCCAAACACACCCGGTCCCCAGACCCCCGACCCTGATATATTCTGTGCAGCCCCCCGGCCCCGGGCCCCCCCCAAACGCCGGTCCCCCCCCCCCCCACCCCCGCCCCGCCATGGACGCCACCCGCCACGTCGGCGGGTGGTTACCCCCCACGCGCGCCCC
Source organism: Parelaphostrongylus tenuis (assembly GCA_019055375.1). Classification (NCBI taxonomy): domain Eukaryota; kingdom Metazoa; phylum Nematoda; class Chromadorea; order Rhabditida; family Metastrongylidae; genus Parelaphostrongylus; species Parelaphostrongylus tenuis. The sequence goes on along the minus strand of JAHQIW010000926.1, from coordinate 75,547 downwards.
CGTCCCCCCCATTATCTGAAAGCCCTACCGTACCCCCACCCGCGGTCCTCCAAACCGCCATCCGGCCGCGTCTTCGGCGCGCAACCAACCCCCCCGGGCAACCAAACCGCACGCCCTCGGGTCCCCCAATTTGAACCGGCCCCCTCCCCACCGTTGCCCGCCGCGGCCCCCCTCGGGCCCCGCCCCCCCGCCCGCGCCACCACCATGCCACCCCGGCCAACCCCCCCCACGCCACCCGTGGCCCCGTGTGAATCCCCACAACTTATATTGTATAGAGCCCCCGAGGCCCCATCCCGCCCAGAATGATGTAACCCCCCCCCACAACCGCCGGCCAAATGACCGCCCACTCCAGGACCCGCCAGCGGGGCCCCCCCGGCCCCGCCCCCCACCACCACCGACCCCACAAGGCCAACCGCCAGGACGCCCCACCACAGACCCCGCCCCCAATGATTTGACCGCCACCCTCAGAAAGCCGGCGCCGCCAAAACCCCCCCGGCCCCAGCGGCCACCCGTCCCGCCGCCCCGCTGCCCTCCCCCCCCCCATTACTGAAATGAGAGGCCCCCGCCACGCGCGCCTACCGCCAGGCCCTCCCCCAGTGACCTCGGTTCCCCGCCGCGTCCGGCGCCGCCACTTGTCCAATCCAGCGGGTCGGCTCCGGTTCAGCGTCCATTTTGTTGACGCCCAAACCACCGCAGAGACCATTTATGACCACCCAACGCGCCGCCCCCATCCCCGGTCCCAATTGAAGGCCACGTGACGGCTTTCCCCCACATGAATCCCACCCATCTTGAAGCCGGGGGCCTGTACCGAAACCCCCCCCACGGCTCACAATTTCCTTTCTTTTGTTGATATGAATTGATAGCCACCCCCGCCCATGACAGCCCGGCTCAGGCGCCCCCCAACCAATATGATTCTGTTCATTGAGAGACCCCTGAGGTCCCCCCTAACCCCCGACCGCCCACCATGGCTGACTGCGCCGGCGCCCCGGTGTCGACACGCCCTCCAACCACCCCCACCTCCCCCAGTTCCGGTGTTTCGCGCGCCCCCACACCCAGTCCGGACCCACCCGCCCAACCACATGGCCCACCCCCCCGACCACTCCCAAAAAATGTGGACCAACCGGCCCACTCCCCACCTGACGCCTGGCCCCAGATACCTTGAACCCCCCATTATGTGGACCCCCCGGGGTTTCCCCCCACCCCCCCACCCCCCCCCACCCCCCCCCCCCCACAACCCCCCCCCCCCCCCCCCACCCCCCCCCCCTCACCCCCCCACCCCCCCCCCAACCCCCCCCCCCCATCCACCCCCCACCCCCCGCCAGCTCCAATATGACCCCCCCGGCGCACCCCCAACCCGCACAACCGCTCCCCCGCCTCTCCGCCCCCCCCCTCCGCCCCCGGCCCCCCTCCACCCCCCCCGGCCACGGCACCCCCCAGGACCCCCCCACGGTGCCCCAACCCCAAATGGATAATGAACCCCCCCGCCCTCCCCCCCACCCCCAAACGGTCCCAATATCTCGAGCCCAAGCCGCCCGCCACCCCCCCGGCAAACGCCATGAAGACCCCGCCCACCGTCCACCCCCCGGCGCCCCAACCCTCGCTCCCGCCCCCCCCACGCCCGAAACTCCCTCTGCCCCCCAGGAACCCGGCCCCCCCCCCCCCGATATTATTGAACGCCCCAAATGTGAATCGCGCGCGCCCCCCTCTCAAATATGACCTCCGGCGCACGCAGTACATGACCCCCCCCCCGCCAATTTTGTTGTGACCGGTGTCCACGCAATATTGACCCCCGAGCCCAAACGAGGTCCACAATGAAATATGCCCCACCCAGGCCGGCCATTGAATGGGCTATGTCTCCATTAGCACCGCGCCCATAGACCCCGGGGCGGCCGGCCGCCCCCGCCGGCGCTAACCCCACATCCCCCAGACCCCACCCACGCCCCCCTACACCCCCCCTCCACCCCGGTGGCGGTCGCTCGCCAAACACGAGTCCCAACCAAGAAGCGAAAAGTACAACGAGACAGACAAAAGGGAGTACACAAAGCGGAAACAGGAAGGGAGGACAACTCAAGCACGGAAAACGAGACGAGAGCGGGGGGAAAAAAAGGGATGAACCAGAAGAGGAAACAAACAGCGCAGAGCGTACGAGCCCGAACTCCCGGGAACCCAAAAAAAAAAAGGCACAAAAAAAGCCACCACACGCCGGAAGGAAAAGGTTAGGTGTGAAAAGGGTCCAGCAAACCAAAAAAAAAAAACCCCGACAAAGAGGAAGGAAAAACCACGGGGTTCACAAGGCCAAATGAGGCGACGCCAACGTCGATCGCCCAAGGTGGGTTATGAAGAAAGAGTAACCCAGAAGGATGGGAATGAGACGGGAAGAGCAACACCGTCACCACTGAACGACACCGGTACCACACAACAAACACAGGGAGCAAGAGATGGTGAAAGAAACACGTGCACGAGATCCCAAAAAGGAAGGACGAAAAGGCTGGGACGACAAAGCTCGACTCTGGGTGCATTCAACGAAAGACGAAACCAAAAAAGGGGGCGCAACTCTACAACAACCACTACCTACCCCCCCGGCGGGCCACAAATCCAGCAGAAAAAACCCAAGAGTAGCTGCCTTCAAAAGGACAAGTCAGGACACAAGAAGAAACAGCGGGGGTTAATGCCAAAAAAGGATTCCCCTGCCACAAGACCCAGGAGAAAGAGGCAAACCCAAGAATGACCAAACCACCCGCGACCCATTAAAGCAGGAAAGACAACAACCCCAAGGGAAGCCCGGCCAAGAGGAGCGCGCCAAAAAACACAAAGGTAATAGGACATCAAGCAGAAAAAGTACGCTGGGGGTCCAGGCACAAGCCGAAAAACCGGACTCCAGAAACAATCACACAAACACCAAAAGACCTACACAACCAAAAAAAAGGGTAACAAACAGGGCGACACGACACAGCCACTCACAAAACAAGTCACTGGTTATCCTGAGGAAACACGAACAAACCTGGGGGGGCCTTATAGACCATACAAAACTAAACAAAACGCAACAAAACACACTGCCCCCCAGATATGAATACGGAACGAAAGACCGCACAAGAGAGACACGCCAAACTGCAGGTAGAGATTAGAAAAGTAAACATCAATGACACAAACACACAACGAGGCAGGTCACACGCCCACGACGGAACAGGGACCGCGTAAAACAAATGAGATAAAATAGGAAATGAGCAACAGCTAACCTCCCCCACTCTCCCCCACCCGAAAGCCACAACAGGAAGGGACGTCCGGTACAAAAGACGACAGAAGAGGGGAACAACGGCAAACAGCGGGACCAAAAACAAAAAGGAGCTGCAAACACTACGAAAAGTCCCCAACACACCACGCCAAGGGGGACCAAACCGGGGGTGGGCACCCCTACACAAGGGCACTATAGAGGTGTAAGACCACAGAGAGTAACAACCAGGCAAGAGACGAAGTCCACCAAGTACACGATGCTTATTGAGGGGTGTAGCAGGTTGGAGAGCACACCGCCCCAAGTAATCAAGAGGCGAACTACAAGCACATAAGGATTTAGAAGGAAAGGCCCCAGAGCCCAAAACACGGACACAAAATAGGGGCTACCCCTAGGGTAACAAGCCAAATATAGGGACACCGAAACGCAGGGCACAATGAGAACAAAAATCCCTCGTCCCATCATGGACAACAGAATGAGGGGGCAATGTCACCCCACTACGCCCCCCCGAATCAGGAACGCACACCTCCCCCCCGGCCAGGGAAAGACAAGAGACGAAGCCGACTCCACAATCAACACACCACGGTTAACAAAACAAGCAGGAAAGGACATAGACACATAGCAATTAGGCAGGAAGCCGAACGAATGGGACGGCACCGCACAAACGACGGCGATCCAAGATGAAAAGTGAACAACCACTCCGGGTTACCCCCCAAGGCGAAGAGGTTGCAGCCCGGCGAACAAGGGAAGCAACCCACACGCGCCCAAGAGACCCAGCCAGACACAACGCCTGCGGCAACACAAGCCAGACGCTGCGCATACCACCCAGGTACCAAACGAGACCCCTAATGTGGACACGCCGCGGCCACTTACGAACTCGCTAGAGAGGAATATTCTTTAAGCCCCCACCAAAAGGCGAATAGAGTAGTGGAAACGAGAAAGCCGCCCGGGGGCGCCCAACCCTCCCAAAAGCCGCGGGCAACGAGTCGGCGACGGTTACGGCCAAACCGGCCAATTGGACGCCAGCGACGCCCCACGAGCCCGCACCCGGGCCCCGGGGGGCACACACAAGGGCGAAAGAGAACGAGGAGCGCCACCACCGCACCAACCCACGACAGAACGGGGCGCAAACCGGGCTTCAATAACGCGGTGCCTCACCTTACACCCACCCCGAGACAAGCCAGGGAGGGGGCCAAACAGGGCCAAAGGGCCCCAATGCCAACCCCACGCCTGCGAAGCAGGCCGCCCCTTGTGTCCACTAAAAGGAACCCGCAAGCACAACCAACCCCCGGGCACCGCAACACATAAAACAATAAGGACCAAAGATAAATTGGGATGGTGAACGGGACAAGACACTAGCCAGCAGCAGACACAAAACAACGTCCGGGTCCACCAATAGAGTAGAAAAAGGAGCATAAAGAGGAGCCGCCGAGATGGAGAAACCGGCCAGGACCCATATGAACAAACGCTGACGGGGCCATGAACGAGCCAGGCCGGCACTCACCCCGCCGTCCAAGCCAATAAGAGGTCACCCCCCGCCCGTGGGTTGAGTGGCTCAACTCCACCCCCCCCCCCCCGCCCATTTTCTCTGCGTCGGCTCTCCGCCGCTTCTCACCCGCCCTCTTCAGAACCCTATCCACCACTCCTTCCTTCTTCGCTCCTCTTTTCCCCGGCTCTCCCCCCCCCCCCCCCCCCCCCATCTGAGACCCCTGGCTTTTTTTTTTTTTAGCCGCCCCCCTCCCCAGTGGACTTAGCCGGCAACCCCACCAACCAGAATATGAAGTTCAGCGAATTCTTAGAGCGAGGAGGACCCAGTGGGCTACTCTTGCACGCGATAGGGAAAAATGGAAGAGTTGCTGGTACTCCGCTTGAGTCACTCGACGATCAACGGGACGACAGGTGATACAGGTGACGGGTGACTCGCTGATGACAAGAATTTTGCGTCAGAAATTGACCCAGCGCGACACTTGATCGTATTCGGTTAAGCAGATTGAGAGCCTCAGTTCTATTTTGGTCTTTCATCATCAGTCCATCACAATCAAAAGCCTAAACGAAATATGTGATATAATTGCTTAGTAAGTAGAGCAATAAGAACAACAACTAGAAACGCATAGTAGGTTCAAATGCACCAACAGAAGGTGGTAATGCCGTGGTTGGAACTGCTGTTGTTGTTATTGTTGTCGGTGGTTCTGTTCCCAGTGGCCTTTCAGAGTTGACGCAAAGTCCATTTTCACAGAAAGCAGGACTATATCTATTGCACTGATGGTCATCTTGACATAGAGTTCTGGATATGTACACTTTTGATCTTCTTCGCACATTGCTGAAATAGCACTAAAAACGATTTCCTAGATGACATATTGCTTTTTAGTACTTACGGTGACGAAAAAAACACATGCCACAGCTGATCTATCTCTGCACATGTCAGCAGAGCATCCAACAGAAACAGTTTTTGCAGGAATTATCTGTGAACAACTGTAGAAGTACCACTTTAATGAAACATTGATTTCACGTACATTAGCAAGTGAACGCTATGATAGATTGCCATTGAAAACATTGTCAGATGGCCACATATGGTTTGAAATTTCTGACCACTGCTGTAATGCAGATTGAAAGGGGAATTAACGTTCATGTTCTGACGATGACGATCCGAATCTCAATTTTTCATAATAGGAACAAAAGGTCGTGTAGAAGGAATAGTCTGCAGCAAGTTTGATAACAGCAATGTTTTCTTCAACCTACAAAATATAAATCATTCCGTTTCTGCGCCCTATTGGCGGTAGGTCTTCACGAGATTTGCTTACGACTGCTTCAGCTAACTTCTCCGAATAGCAATTCCATTCTTGCAATTTTAACAGTCACGTGCTGACTTCGTGACTCTTAAGAATATATATATTCAAATTTATGCTTTTCGCAATTTGCAATAGCCAACGCTTCGAAATTGTACATTGGTTTTTGTGTAAAAGACATAACGAGCAACTTGCCAATTTATCCATCTTATTCGCTGATGGCAAGTTTTTTTGCTTGACAATATCCCAGCGCAACATTTGATCGTATGTCGTCAAGTAGGATCGAAAGTCTCAGTTCTATTTTGGTCTCTCATCATCATTCCGTCATATTCAAGAGCTCAAACAGAGAATCCGATAAAATTACTGAGTAAGTCAAACAACCACGAACCTCTCTCTTTAAGGGATCCCGCCGGTTAGTCGCGAGGGCACGTGGAAAATCCCCAGGTGGTGGATAGGGGAATAAACGCAAACCAAAAGCGACCGTGTGCTTCCTAGAGACGCAGGTGGATTCAGGGGATGAGCTCCCAGCTTCTGCAGCGCCGACTTGACAAAAACTCTATTTCTACGAGTCAAGTCGGCCAAAAGCCCTGCAATCAAGCGGTTGGGAAGCACCTGGGAAGCGGTTAGGAGTGCCTCCAATAAACAAGCTTCTCCCGCTCCTCCAAGCGAGGCTGGTAAGCTGTTTGTGAGTGCCCAGCCCCACGTTTAGATCCCAGCAAGCTATACGTTGGATATCAAATTGCCAAAAACAGTAACGAATATGGGCCTAATTACCCTGACCCCGGAAGATCCCCTGGTATGGCAGTGCCAGGTAGGACGAGTACGGAGAGGCTGCTAAAATCTCAGAGCCGAACTGGGCTGCCAAGATCGAAACGGACTAAATGACGATCTGTACCTACAACGTAAGAACCCTTGCTCACAAATCCGCTGTAGAAGATCTATTGATTCAAGCAAGAAGAATAAGATACGACGTCATTGGCCTGGCTGAGACGACGCCATCCTTTTCACGCTGTTTATGACACCGGAGAAGAACTATTCCTTGGAACATGTGATCGCAGAGGTGTCGGCAGCGTAAGCATCCTCGTCAAATCAAAGTTGACTATGAACATAAATTTGTTTGAATAACTTGCAACCCGTATCGGACAATTACGGTCGAAACGATGTGGTTCTGTGTCTGCTTTAACCATCTTCGTTGCTTACGCACCAACATCAAGCTATGACGAAGACGAAGTCGAAGCGTTCTATATGGACCTCGAAAAATTCTTTAGAGAAGATCATACATTCTTCAAGGTCATTGTAGGAAATTTTACGCAAAAATTAGACCTAGAAGAACGTCTGAAGAACGTCACGTAGGGACCCACTGACTAAAATACAGGGTGAGAGGCTATTTGAGTTTATCATGTCGACTCAAACCATCCACGGTAACTTGCAATTTCAAATCCTCTTTCTCAGCGATGGACGTGGGACTCTCCCAATGGAGAGTACCATAGCGAAATTGACCACATCTTAGTAAATCGAAGGTTTTGCCTAACCGATGTCGCTGTTGTTCCTAAGTTCTACACGGTAGCAGACCGTCGCCTCCTTCGCGCAAGGTTCCGTTTTTCGAGGAGAGAAGAGAAAGCCGCTAAATCCAAACAACGAAGCCCGGTTTTTCGACTCTATACCGATGATATAACATGTCGGATTTCGGAAGGAAGAACCGGTGGAGCGACATATTCGCCCTATTTCAATTTATCTATCGGAAAGAGGACATGGACTTTAAAGCGCATGTGACGCAGTGGCTAGAGGTGCTCTGCGCCGCACGCGAGGTCAATGGTTCCATCTCGCGTTCATGGCTCACCAGTTATCCATTCCCTCGGGGCCGGTAAACTGGTACCAGGCAGGTCTCAGACTTTTCTGGGAAGATAAGCAGTGCTGTCTCGGTTCAGCGGTAGGCCACTGCGAGTCATTGTAAAGGCCGGATATGCATTCAATCACCTCAAAACGAAGTTAAAAATTGAAGTCGAATACAGGGCGCATCCCTCAAGGATTGATCAACGCTGAGAGTTTTATCGTTTTTTCCTTTAAAAGGACATGGCTAGCGAAGAATCCGAGTAGTATTGGTGAATGATTTTCTCCATGGCTCTTCTTGAAGCTGTAAGTGTCCCGTCAGGGTATTGGAGTGAAATCATCTTGGTCTTATAGTTGGCGAAGCCTCGCTGGGCTTTGCGAATGCTCTTCCCAGCTTCTGCAGCTTCTGCCATAACTGCTACTCTTCTCTCTTTAAGGTCTTCTTTTATCGTTTCTCTGCATCATTTCGCAAGTTCGGACGTAAGGTTTCGGTTGCCTGCAGCTCGTGCGATTCCACGTTGACGTATCAGTTCGAGTGTCTGCGGAGACAAGCGTCTCTTCGTGACCTTAGGACTCTCGGCTTTTATAGCGCTAACGTGAAGATATTCGACGAGTCGATCGTATTCTTCGTCGATGTTGTCGACAACGGTATCTTCCCAAGAGCCGACTAATGATTTGAATACATCCCAGTTTATGGTAGTTCTGGGACTTCGTTGTTTGAATTTAGTGGAACCACATTCGCCTCCCTCCTTGCTACAATACAGGGCTAAATGCGGGGCGCGGGTCACCGAAGACGAGGACGAGACCTCTCAAACACCGGTGTATGGCCGCGGGACACGCAGTCAACTTGTCCTAATGGTGAAGACGGTGACTGCACAAGTAAGGGCACAATTTACACAATATCTTGCAAGTAGTGCGGCGGCGAATACATTGGGGAAACGGGTAGGCCACTCTATGTCCGTATAGAAGAACACCTAGCAGATAAACGTAATTCCATACCAAATACCCCACTAAGTCTGCGCAGGACACAGACCCATAAGGGGGATGACTTTGACGTAAAAGTAAATATCCCTGAGCAAGAACCTAAGATTTCTGCGCGCAAACTCCTTGAGGTGTTTTGAATCCATTTCAAAAGTCCCGATATGAACCGTAAAGATGAATGCCACCTAGTCACGCAAAAATTCTGCGCCATATCCTGGATCGATCTTTATGGATCTGGGTCAAACACACACCTCGTCCATGTGAGACTCAGTGCGGCTGGTCTACATGTATAGTGAATACCATAACAACAAAACGGTGAGTCAAATCTATCCGATTATTTCACGATTCAAATTTATTTAAATGTTTTCTTTTCTTTTCTCCTTTCTTTCTCTCTTTTCCTTCTTTTCTGCTTTGATTACGGAAATGTTTGACTAAGTTGACGTAGGTCTGCCACTCTTTCAGATTAGGTTCTGAGGAAGGCAAGGTTGCCGAAACGTTATCCACGTTTAAGATCTCTATTGTACTACCTTGTGCAAAATAAACTTATATCAAAAACCTCGTGTGTGCTGAAGGAAAAGATGTATAGGTTATTTTTTTCAGTGTTGAGGCTAATCAATAGTCAGTCTTGAGAAAATGATTCAGTTCATGGCGAGATATTTCTTTCGATGTTACTTTAAGCCCTTTGCAATATAATCTTCATCAGATTTCTGGCTACTAGAGAGTCAACCACTATGATTACATCTTGCTAATTTTTGAAGTTCAGTGCTTTCATGTGCTAAAGAAAACCTATAAATATACCATTGGTGTTGCATGGGAAAAAAAGAAGTAAATTTAAGAAAGATGTCGTAAGTGAATATGATAATGTTGAGAAGTTGAGCTCCGTAATGGATGGTCCAGGTTCTAGTTCTCTGGAGAACAGAGAAGTAACGCTTGTTTATGTCGCAATAATACTGTTGTTGACTTACACAAAATGGAGTTTCTACTACGTGGTAGGAAGAAATTCGACCTCAGACGAGAGATGAACCCACGTTTTACTTGTCCTGGATTTTCTTATTTTTGTTTGATTTTTTATTTTTTTAACTCGATTTTTGACTACCACTCAGTTCCTTCATAATACTATTACAGTCGTTCGGTGAGCTACGAAAAGTAGTACAAAGGCTCCTATAACAGAATAAGTTTACTTTTGATATTCTTAGTTATTGCAGTGATTTCTAAGTTAAAAAACAGTAATCAGTTCGTCAAAATAGATAGTGTACAATGTATGCGATACAATTTTATCAATAACTTTAACCATAGCTGAGATATTATCGGCGATTTGTTTGTTTCCGATTATTCATAGATGTGTGCGAGGAGGAGCTGAAAACTTATGGAGTGCCGGAAAATGTTTTGCAGTAATCATAGAAAGTAAATTGGTAAAGTCGCCTTACGCGGAGTTAATTTTTCAAGCTTCTTCTGCAATGTTCTACATGCCATAACGAAAATCTCAACCAGTCCTTAAGATTGGAAGAAATGTGCGCGACCTTCATTTTACGACCTGAAAATGTGATAGGGTTCAATAAAATGGTAGTGTAAGTAACATGGGGAGGGGCGTGGCCAAGCGCTTGTGATGCACGACGAGGCGCTCGCAAGCCGAGATTTACCCCAACTCTCTTCGGCAGTCACGAACAACGTCCTGCGGAACGCCACAACTAGACTATCCCTGAGATTACAGGAAGACTCGCTCAACCAGTATTTTACGCTTCTAAAGAAGAAGACGAGAAGCGAACTGAGTGGTAGAGGTATTGGGATATGCACAGTAGGAAAAAAGCTCTGTAATGACGGGTCAAATAAAGTAAAATGAGAAGTAACAAGTGTAGGATTTTCGTTTTGTCATTATTTCAACGTGTCTAACTTTGATCACAATTTTGACTATTGTAACATCTCTTCATTCCAGATGAGCGAAGCTTAATACATCGACAGTGCGTTTACTCTGTTGCTACTTCAAGGTCACCTAAAAGCGATTCCACAGTTGCTAGAAGATGTGCTGGCCAATGTCCATAGTAAGAAATGCACAATTTACGAAGCAATTGATTGTGAAAAATTGTTATATTTCGACACAAGGGAGCCAATTCTATGCATTCTGTGATAAATTCGCTAATCCTAGGTATTGGGTTTGTTGTACCATTACATTATAACTTGGTACATCTTTTTGTGAATTTCGAAGAGCTAAACTTGTGGCGCCGTCGTGTTTGGAGAAGAAGACGGGAAACCATGGTTGATTACTTTTTTATACGCGTCGATGACGATACTGGTAGAGAATTAGATGCGAGTTTTGCGAAAAACGTGAGAACCGCTGATAGTGACTCTTAAGGTAATAGCTTGTGCTATACACAAGAAGGCACTTCGAATGCTAGGACGTGAGAGAGTACTTGACCAGTGTGCAGTCACCCACGATGCTACCTTTAAAGGGCACTCCACAAGTGTCCAGGGAGGTGTCGATCTGTATCCGGAACCAATCGAACACCGTCAGATGTTTCTGCGAGTGCTTCGCAGCTGATATTGCAGCAAGCGAATGTCTACGGCACGAAGGAGAATTATCAGTGGGAATACGTCTTATAATGAGATGATGCATTTCGTGTCTTTTCACGTGCAAATAGGTGTTGCGAGATTTCCACATGTGAAAGAGCATTAGAGTAGCCATTCACCTCCTAGAAATCCTTCTTTAAAAAATTGGAGCCCGCTGTCATGCCAGTGGATAGATTGTATCCATCAGAGCACCGTCGACATTATTGAGTGGTTCTGAAAGTTGGCAGAGGAGGACGTTGCTGCATGAGCTCGATGCAAAACTAAGTTAAGACATACGAGATGCAGTCAGTGTAAGAACTTTGTTTGCTTAGAATGTTCCAGTTCTTCTCGCCATAAATGTGGGCGCAAACGTTCTAGATTCTCGAAATTAGGATTGTTCAGAATGAGCCGGAATTTCATATTGTATATTGTGTAGGTAACAATGAATTACTAATTGATTATTCTAGGATGTGCTAATTGCTGATTGTCAGAAGTACAAATTTTGCGGGAGAAGTTTAAATTCTCGATTGGCGTCACTACAAGGTAAACTTATGTTGTGCCATGTTTAGTGGATATGATATTGATTGTTGGAATAATATTTCTAGTAAACGATTTGCTAAATCACTGCCCTTATGCATGCTATAGATTGGAAATATGTATCTTTACATAAAAGTACTCTCCACAAAAGTGAACTCGCACTCTTCTTACATTCACTCCTCCCCATAGTGACAGCTTCCTTATATAAATTTTTTTTGGAAAGTCCCTCGCTGTAAAGGAAGTGTTTTTGAACTGCTTGCTCCACAGATAAGCAATGAAAATGTACTATAGGAGCTGAAACCAAGCTCTTTTTACACTGATGTGATTTTTCGTTGAAACATTAGGATTTCGAGAGTGAGTAATCGTTTTTAGTTGATAAAAATTTTTTCAATTTTGAGTGATTTGCAAAAGCTTGACGTCAGGCGGGACTCGAACCCACATTTAACCTTTTGCGGAAAGCGAGCTTAACCAACTGCACTATCTTCGCTCGTTTTCTTACCACTCCTTCTACTTTGCACTGCAAAATGCCTTTATTGAGGTTTTCGTTGTAGTAGTTTCTGCTTTAGTATTGATGAAATGCCTCTAACATATAAATTATCCATAATAATGAAATTAAAATCGTTAGGAATTTCAGCGACTGCTTTTTAATGCGAGCTCGAAATTTGATCTTTTTATTTTTGAAGCGCTTTACGAGACATTTCCAAGAACCAGTTCCAGCTTCAAGATTGTTGAAATTTGAGATGCTGAGAGACTATAAAAGTGCATCAAAAAGCCTTCGAAGGATTCCTAGCAGAAGGAAAAAAAAGCAAACCGAGTATGATATAGAATATTAATACTGCTTCTATAATGCACCGAGAAAGATGATATGGCATAGGTATGAGCTGTCGCATAGTTACCTAATGTCTTGGAAAGATTTTCTCAGCCTAAGATTTTTTGAAAAGTCGTGCGCCAGCGCAGGTATATCACTGCTTAAAGGGGTTATCAGTTGACTGATGCTCAATGAATAACTATAATCAATATGGATTCAAATTGGTAGGCGGCTTTATGGGATATAGCAGAAAAACTGCAATCAATGAATTATTTTTACGTCACTCTTAAATAGGCTTCTTCTAACCATATCTGAATCACATTGTTCTATTCTGCGTCATCTTTTGAAAAGTGCTCGGAGTATTTTCCTGAACAGACCGCAACACATATCCGTAGAGTAGGTATGTGATTATCCGTAGAGTAGATATGTAATACAGACAGCTCAAGGAACAAACAACAAAAATGATTGGTAAAATCCATAGAGACAGGTGATTCGTTGTTTGAACCATTCCAGTATGCCGACCGGTCCTGAGCGATGAGCTTCAGTGGAGCCTCCAGAGGTGATGTTAGTTGAATTACTATCTTTTCAAAAATGATTAACTGACATTTGCGGAGGACAAATGTCAGGAGTTCTCACACGATTGCGTTTGCACAAAGTTCGTAATGATTTCTCTTTTAAATTAATGTTTTAGCATCTTCCACTACATGAGAGAAAATAATTTGAGTCTATCAATTATAATTATACGTATTCGCCTTATAAGTCATCACTGTCAAAATCTTCTCTCACACGTAAAACACTTTTTATGCTAGTTACATTTTTATAGTGATTTGCTGTTTTAGGCGAACTGCGAAATCGATATCGTAATCAGGTGGGAGAGAGTGCATTGATATTTTGAAAACCGACTTTCTTTATCGCGTCAACATCAAAAATAGTTGTTTCAGAATTTTGTAAATACCATTAAGTCTAGTTGCCCTATATGTTTTCTAATAATGATGCCAACTATTGCAGGATGGATTGTCCGAGGAAAATGAAATATCGGAGAAACAGTGCCAACACCAGCCATATTGTGGCACAAGGTTCTCATCAGGTGAGGTTGTTCACTTGACCGGTGCAGCCCCTAAAATTCGGCTGCGAGTAAGCAAATGACTGAACTCATCGGTTTTGAAGGAGACGAAGACGGGAAATGTGAGCCGGGTGAAGGTTTTAGCACGAGTCTCATGCAAGTTTGATTACATTGAGAGTTATTGCTTTTTATCAAAGAGATCTAGTGAAAGTCAGCTTGTTAGCCATTTGTCTATCTTGCCCAATATAGACAATAACAGACGGGTGATTCGTTTGATGTCACGCAGAAATTTTGGTATAATGTAGCCTCAGTGCAATTTTCGTGCTGCAAAATATCTCCTGAAACTTGCATATTCAGCAAAGTCTTCGATGTGGCCTTAGTTGTTCTCCATTTTCGTGTGGCCGTTCGATGGTCTTTTAAAATTTCACTCTTTTCTCACTTTTACTTTTATATGAAATGCCTTCAACATGGAGCGATGATGCGTTGTAGTTTGTACGCTTACCATTCTACTCTGTATACCTAATCATCCTGCATACATATATCAAAATTCACATAGCCCTTTTCAAGATCTAACCTTCGACATCACAGCGCCGACGTCCTTGACATCTTGGAGCTTAATCGTGGAATCGTCTCTTCTTCTGAAGTTACCTCATTACGACAGAGACTCCTTTTCTACCGATCAGCAGAGAACGAAGTATGAAATAGAGAAAGCATTAATACCGAATTTTCTACTACAGCAATGTCGCCTTCGATTAACGTCTCCTTCTCCTCATCGCGGAAGAAGTTCTAGACGCTTGAGTGCAATATTTATCAGGGTTTTATTACTACAAGTAATCGGACAGTTGGAATAAATTGAGGAACATTTATGAACAATGTTGTTAAAAGCTAGACTCTTCCACGATTATTCTCTTCCAGGGCGACAGACATAAGGCATTTCTTAACCATGCGAAACGACTTCTAACAGCCATAACTGATGCGAGAGAAGTAAGCAGCCATTCTTCACCGAACCAATCGCTTCATTTTATCGATTCTATAATGAGACATTGAAATTCGCGAAACACTTTTTAACATCATGAAAAAACCCCATGATCAGCAGCATCAAAAGAAGATGTTGGATTGGGAACGAAACAGTCTGAAAGAGAAATTAGCAGATTTCGAATTTGAGAAATTTTGTACAGAAGATCATGCTTCTAGTAATGTTGAGAGCAAGGTAGGATTTCGAAGATTACCCTCAATCCAAGAACTGGTGTGTAACTTTGTTCCACTTGGTATTTTGACCTCCTCGCGAACCCACTGAATGCTAAAGTAGTTGATTCTCTCAGTAATCTCGGAACTAGCGCTTTTTTGTTTTCGAGATGCGACCTATATGCATTCGCTTGCCGTCATTCCAATGAAATAAGCACCAGACAATTCTAGTATAATTCTACCTACACGGAAAGCTTAAGAGATGGCTTGCGATGGGACGACTTGTACTACATAACACACCCAACTATTTGGTTGAAGAAGAGGATCCTTAAGACCCGTTGAAAATTTAAAATTTGTACAAATTCAATTGAAAACCGCTATAATTACTTCAATATAAAGACCATCAATATCCAAGGCGATCTTCTGCCAACTGTCGCTTCCGGATCTGCTCGAAATACTTTTCCATTTTACCATTTTTTAGACTTTGAATTGAAGAACTCCTTAAATGAAACTTTGACTTGCCCAAATACCTTGAATCGCCGTCCACGTAGAAAATGTTGCATTGCGGAGGAAATCGGGCCATAATCGGACGACGTAGCATCTGGACTGTAATGTGGATGAGGTAAGACCTCGAATCACTTTGATTTATCAAACTTTTGCTTGGTCTTCTTTTCAGTATGAGGTTTAGCATTGTCTTGCTGGAACAGCGCGTGTATTCGTTGTAGAGGCCTTCCGCAACAAAAGTGATCTTCGAGAATGAGATCATCCTCTTCAAATCGTTTGTACTACTTTGCCATTATTACATGGCTCACAGTTTCTCCAGCATAGGTACCACAGATCTCCTTTACAGCATCTGCTATCGAAAGGTCTCGCCTCCAGCAATAGCGTCTCAAATTTCGAATCTTGGATTTGTCCATAGTCATCACTTGATATCCGAGGAGCACCTCAAAATTTCATTCACTATGACTAGCGTTGTCTTGTAAATTTCCTTTGGAAGCACTTCTTAGATACTTCCATATATTTGCACTAACCGACACTGCGTGAAGCAAACACAAAATTTATTTTTTTTGCGGGTGCTGAACATCTTCTTCCTCAATCTGGTATGTCACATTCTCGTTCAAAGATGTTCAAACAGGAAATTTTGTATGGAATCCAAACGGCAAAGAATCTACTCGACTATAGCATTGGTAAAACTGATAAAATGTTCGAGAAGTAAAATGAGGCATGAGGTAGCATATGCATTGCACACTGCCGCACCTTTAATTCTTCTCTCAAAGATCATAAATTTGGTGATGTCAAAAGGGTATCAAAAAACATACAATTACAAGATATTTCATTGAAGGCGCCATCGTTATTGAGCAGAATATGTCATGTACTGAAATGTCAAAGTCCAGTGTTTGCATATAAAATGCGCATTACTATACAAGCTTATAGCCTAAGACGAAATATAGCTTCACGAGTGAGTACAAATGCTGCTTGAGCAAAAGGTGGCCAAATGGTCCTGTCCAGGGGATATCTAACATTTTATCACAAGCACTAGTCGGACTATGTGAATTAGAGAAGGCTCTCCGTAGACAACTCTGATACTAGACCTCAGAGAAGCCGGTTGGCTCAGTAAGTGCGGAGAAATTTGAGCTAGCACTTCACGCTAACTTTACTTCATCTTTACCACATCAATATCCACATCAGGATATTGATTTATTTCAGAGTAATCGCCTTTTCTTTGTTCGATCAATGGTTTTCATGACGATTCCGGGTTAGATGATTAGACAAGCGGGGTATAAACGAACCGAGATATTTTGTTGTCTTCCCGTTTATGTAGATAGAGCGAAGTATGAAGGCCAATAAACCCTATCACAAAAATATAGTCCAGAGTCATCTCCATTTCTGGAAATACTTCACAGAAGGTTCAGTTTTTCAATAAGCATTTATAGCGTGCTACCCACACTGTCAGCAGTTCGAAAGAAATTTGGAAAAGCTGCGAAAGTAAACTGCTATCTGATGAGACAAGAGTAAGAGTTCAGAATGCGATATTGGATATTTCGGTGTTCTAACTAGAGCAGGTAATACAGGTAATACCTAATTGTGACTATAAAAAATTTGTGAATTTAGCTCACAACTAGACTTCTTTGTCATGATTGTATTAAGATGAAAATCAAACTTGACAAATGTGAGATGCTTTTGGAAAGTGAGCAGAAGACTCTGTTCCATCTGTAAGAGGAAGACGAGAAACTAAGACGGAGGTTGTCATTGAAGGTTGGTGTTTAGTTGCTTTGAGAATCTCCTCAACGGAACCTAATAGCCTATAATATAAATGGATATTTTTCAGTTGACATTTTCGCTAGAAACGTGATCTGTTGAAGAATTTGTTCTATTATAAGTCTGTCTATTAATGTTTAGAGTTTTTTCGAGATTGGTACGTCAGAGACATACGTAACTTCGGCGATACCGCCTGCTTCATAAGTGACACACATCCCACGCTGAACCTTACTCTATAGCAGAGATGGAAAGACGTTTTCGTGACATTACGTCTTACTGTGATATTACCGTTATTTTTTCAGTTGATTGTGTACGTCTGGCAGCGATTATTAGGCATCCATCAGATCGGCTATTCATGAAACTCGCTCCCAACATATAATATAGTTTCTGAAGATGTTAGGAGCCTTTTCAAGGTTGGTACGTCAGTGTTAACGTTCCTCATCCTTCCTTGCTTCAAACCACTGCTCAGTGTGGGGATTCGGCACTGATGAAGTGACGCCCAAAGGTATGCGCGCTTCTGATTCAGCGACTTAAAAAAGGCTCTAAACATTTTCACAGAATACAGAAATGCTCTTAGCGCGGTTTAGGAATAGTCGATTGGTATATGCCTTCTAATAATATATTATATTAATTGGGAGATTTGCGATAACAATCATTCGATTTCAATTCTTGCGTTCGAGAGTAGTAACTTTGCGAGCATGTTGTATATTGTTTTAGAGCCAAGCATTTTAGATGTCTGGTTCTTACTCTAATATCGTGGTTATAAATCTGGGAGCTTTATTGTGCTCTTTTTAGTTATCTGGAAAAAAATAATGAAATGACCCCTCACGCTGCACAAAAACTTTCCGTTGCCCTTCAAGTAAATATTCACGAGCTCAAACCTCTGGTTATTGCGCTACGTATCAGTTTTTGTGGAAGCCGTTCTATAAAGCTGCAGCAGAAAGGAAAGATTTATGTTTCCCACAGAAATTTCTTGTTTCACCAAACTCTTTTCACGACCTATAAGTAACTTTTCGATCGCGTAAGTTTCCGCGATCCCAATGCTTTGCTTATTTTCTCGGAAGATCATTTCCTTGCAGAATAGCAGAAAAAAATAAAATCGCTTTTCACATTTTGGGAGCGCTTGTTCATGGGCTGTACGGTCTGAGTTTTTGGTGGACGTAGATTCGATTTGGCGCTCCATCAGCGATCGGTCGATCGAAATGCGTTGGAACGTCACATATGGAGTGCAACTTCTGATGATTGATTGAAAAATTTTTTCCGCTTCCGAAGAAACTCGATAAAGTATGCAATTCCAACAGCACACGAAATTCTCTGCATACTCATATGCATTTCGCGTTGCCGGCGAAGCAAATGTTCAAGTACGCATCGAATGTGAAGCATAACTTTAACCTCTGTAATACAGATTTATGAAAGAATCTTGCCATAAAGGGAACACATAGCGCAGTAGCCAGAGATTTACGCTTCCTAATGATTACAAAACTCATTGTAGAGTTCTTGTCCAATGAAGAGTTCGCTTTCTTACTACATCCGCATAACTCGAAAAGAGCTCTTTACTGTGAGCAATTCTGAACTGGACGTGAAGCGGGAGAATTCTTTGCAGTGTCAGCTGATTTGAGTTTGAGATTGCTAAACAAGCGTAACCTATAAGTTTTGCACAGTAGATTTCTGGACCTCAATGATCGAGGTGGTCGTCATGACCTTGACAGTGAAGGTGACTCGCTGTGATCAGTGATGGAAACAGGAGATTTAACACGGTGACAGCGATTTGAGTGTCATTAGCTTAGACTGTACGCTGAATGCGGCGGCCAGGCGGCAGCAGCAGCCTTTTTTTTTATCACACCCTGCAATGGATTTACGAGAATTCGTTGGGTAGTCTGAGGTAATGAAAGAATATTATCGTAACTGAAGAAAGAAATATAGCAGAAAAGACTTCCATTAAAAGTTTTATAGTTAAAAGTATGCCCATACAGCAGAAAAATTTTTATGTTCTAATAGGAAATGCACACTGTTGTAAAATTGAACATAATCAGCCTTCTATCATGTTATATAACTTCGATTCTTCCTTTTTTGTCCATGTTTTTGTGGTCGTTCGACAGCTGGAGAAATGCTACATCTCCCACTAAGTATGCTTTGTGAGATGACGTGTATTTTACTTTCTGCTAATCAGAAAAGCTAACGCTTTGCAAGCGCAATTTGCATTAATGATTACATGCCTTTTCCCTCGACATTCGTGGTTTTAGAAGAAACATTGTCGCAATTTCTGCTAGAAATAGCTTTATCAGGGTCTTCTCCATCATATTTGACCACCTATTGGCGATATTGTAAAATCGTAGCATGTTGTCAAACTTCGTTTTCACTATGTTAATGATAATATTGTAGAAGGGATGATATTCTGATTATATAGTCAAATCCAGATTGACTTTGGCAGCTATGAACGTCATGATCTTTTTTTCAGAAGATCGACTGTTTTTTTTGAAACCTCGAAAAAAAAAACATTCAATATAATTCCAAAAAAGAACGCTTTAAGCTCAAAAGGGATTGATACGCCAGGGTCATACACCGGTGTTTCGAAGGCTCGTCCTCGATCTCTTTTTCTTGACTGAAAAGAAGGCCAGTTTGCATATTCATGTATACAGTGGTCCTTTACAACAATTTGATGAATATTGTAACTCTGTGCATGTGACCCATCAAAATGAACCTTCTATGAAAACTTCGATTGGCGTGATTGTCTTTAGTGCAGTAGTCGTTGATCTCGCTAAGAACGCCCTCTTAGAAATCCGCTTTGACACGTCAGCACACCAAATCCTCGAAGTTACACATATTACGCAGGTTTTTGTTGATGTGCAAAAGTTTCGTTCTTCTGAGTTTACAATGACTGTATACATTGCATTGCCAAATATAACGTCTCCGAAGCCATGTCGACCAAGATTGGCGAAATATTTTTCAAAAATTTCACGTAAACTCGTTAGAACAACATGCTGCAAGATTCTTTACAATAAAATGAAGTGTCCAAATTTTACGAAAAAAAACTTTCAACATTATACCCATTTTCAACGACGTATTACGTCTTGGGAGGTCTACGTGCCGCCGAAGAGCTTCGAATATCTGGAGCAGACGATTTTACTCATCGCTTAGTTAGCGAGCAAGCTCCGGTCGATATGGGTGCTCTTCGCAGCCACAGCATTTGCAACTTCGAAGTTACATACCACTGTCTATTTACGTACATTTCGATGCTTTATATTGCAGGAACAATGACAATGGAGCAAGATCTGCGATAGTGTAGATGTAGCACGCATATGGATGGATGATGGTATCGATGAAAGGCGGATCTAACTCTCAAGTGTGATTTCAGATCTTTCATATTGTTTGACTTTAGGTTTATAATTATAGCGAGATGAAAGTGCTAAAAAGCTGTAAAATATCTGGCAACCTCCTAGAGCTCGTCTTCATCATCAAAAAGATGCTCAGACTCATGAATTTTGCGGGGATGTACCCTTTCTAGCAACTTTCTTTCGGCATCGTCGTCGTTACTTACTTCATAAAAAGCTGGTAAAAAATATACGGAGTTAAACGTCACAAAAAACAATAATAGTTACATAAATTACGACCAGTGTCAGATTCATCTATCTTATTATGAGGTAGTATTTTTTGAGAGCTCGCAGAAGACTTTTGAAAATTGATAGCGACATTTCAAGAAAATGTGGGCATTAATTAAAGAGGAAACACTAAACGAAAACTCAATAATTGAAGACATTTTACGCAGTTTATTGAAATTCCTATTTTTTTAATAATTCTCCACTTTTTGTTATTCGCAGTTTCAAGTATGATGAAAATAAGACTCATTTTACACTAACTGTGGGCAACAAGTGTTTTGATAATTTTGTAATTTTCTAAATTCGCTCTTTCCTTACAATAATACTATAACGAGAATTCAGTATGAGCTGAATCATATTCTGAAAGAAGAAAGATCGAATCTTGAAAGAAGCCGAACACAGCTACAGTGAAAATACCTGGAGGGATAAAAAAGGAGTTCCGAGGTGTTATTGATATTATTTATTGCATATTAACGACACATACAACAATACAGCTAGCGATGCAGCATAAATATACAATATTTGAGGTGGCTAATCTTTCGGCGGGTCACCTTTTTGAGATCCTAGAAAAATCATAGTGATCCAAAATCCACTAAGCCAGAACCTCCATAACCCTAGCAGAACACGTTAGAAAAGAATTTTGGATCGCAAAGTCTCCATTTTATAGCACTTACCGTTTTGATGCTTTAGGTCTATCAGTTATTCATTGAAGACCAGCCGCTTCGGGTTAGTGGATCACTGGGCCGTGCCTAACTCAGGCCGGAAAAATCAGCCTGAGTTATGGTTCCAGGTCACGCGTGATTACGAAGCACCCCTCTTTTCCGTTCAATATTGGCAGTTTGCTATGTATCCAAAAGGCTTGCAAGGTTTTACGCATTGATTCTTGAGCGAGGATCGTGAATTTGACTCCGAACATTACTTCTGCATGTTTTTGGTCAATAATGGTCATAATATCAATAACACCTCGGAAACGGTTGAACAGAAGAAAAAACTCATTTACCGAACTATGCCGAGGTTAATAGATAGTCGGTCTAGAGATAAGAAAGCTTTAGATGCCTGTAAGGAAGAGTAGAAAGTGGACCAGACGATGGTAAAGTTGTTGATAAAGAGGTTAATCGCTAATCGATAAGTGTTGCTTTTCATAATCCTTTAGACTCTTGTGATTTTGATACGTGACTCTTTCAGGACGGCGTGTACTCATCTGGATACACAGTCTTCTGGAGGCCTTTCTCGCTG
The DNA here is from genome assembly GCA_019055375.1 of Parelaphostrongylus tenuis. Lineage (NCBI taxonomy): Eukaryota > Metazoa > Nematoda > Chromadorea > Rhabditida > Metastrongylidae > Parelaphostrongylus > Parelaphostrongylus tenuis. Next base: position 53,493 of record JAHQIW010000926.1, on the reverse strand, counting down.
GAAGTATATTCTTCTTGACCATATAGTAATTGTCCGAAAGATCAAATCTTGGGGATTTCAATATTACTCGGGTTCTGAGCTTACTACAATGCAGCACCGAGAACAATATCATATGTTGTGGGTGACTTCAGACTCAGCATGATTTGTTCACGTGACTGAGATTTGTGGATGGCTATTCATCCGAATACTGGCAATCATGCGCTAGGAAAAAAACTACATAAAGCGCTGCAAGAGCAAATAGAATATCACGTTTCACGCACGAGGTGGAGTTTCATGCGGTTTGCCCATAAAGTCGCAGCGACAATATGACACGTAAAAGGTCATACCTGCAAAATGATAGAACGTCTCTTGTAGTATCCTAATATCACGGTCTTAGAAAATTTTGCGGAGCAGGAAAAATTAATTGACAGAATCGCCAACTTTTGAAGTAATTTTGAAATCGCTAGGCGCAGCGCGACGCGAGAAATGTGCAATTTTCGTTATCTATTTGAAGTATTTTTCTCATTTCAGAAAGACTTCCAGCTTTTTCTTCCTTTGATTCTGTGATAACGATCCTTCGCACACGTTCATATGTTTCTGTTTCGTTTGTCTTTGAATACAAAACGTAGCATTTTTTTCTCTTTCTCAAAAGCTAAACTCAGTCCTAAGATCAACGCTTTTTGAGCTATCGATTAAGTAATAAAACCCTGTCAAATAGCGATTCTCAAGCCCTAATCGAACAAAAATTCCGTGCTGGAAGTGTTATCTTATTCCAATATGCCAGATTATCACTTGTTGAGCCATGTACATAGTGTGTTATATAAGGGCTGATTTATAGTGTTCGCTACACATGTTTCGACCTTGACAGTCTCATAAGTCGGGCGATACCTTTTTCGTCTTTGCCAATCCTCTCTCTGTCCCCTATACTAAGACTGGGCGACGACGGACATTTTATACTATCTCTTTAGTTGAATTATCGCTGAATAGACAGTGTTGTACACTCGATTGCTCTTGGCTGGTATCGTTAATATACCATACTTTTCGCTCGAGTGTTTTCTTAAGAAAACGCTTGTATAACAGACCACATGTGTGGCTCAAAAAGTGACTATCTGGCATCTTGAAATTTGAGCGTGTCCTAAGAAAACACTAGAAACGAAAGATGTAATCTTATTCTTACTCATAGCATTAGCAAGGTTGCTACCGAGTGACAATCAAAAGTCTAAGATAGAAGCAAAAAAAGGCTAAGTCCTGTAAGAGTTAATATGGTGCTGTTAAAAAATTCTCTTCTCTGCCTGAAAGCGCACTTTTGTAACAAGTTGGACAGTAATTTTTCGCTTTCTTTTCTTGCCAAAAAAAGTCACGAAGCGAATTGATCGACGGTTTCGCCACCAGGACCCTTTTGTCGCTTATTCGACCGCTGATAATGGCAGCTACCACGCTTACATAAATAATTACACAAAACTGAATTCTAGTAATTCAAGAGTTTGTTAATAGCTTTCCTCACGATCTGTAACAAGAGCCGAGCGCTGCCTTTGTTTTCACTGACAGGACTATGGCCTCGGATACCGATTGGTTCAAAGTGCTCACGGTATTCAAAACAAAAAGGCGCTTTATTCCCGAATGCTTCAATTTTCTCTTCGAAATTCGTCATGAACTTAAAGCACGAAAGAAAAATGGAAACAGAAGCTATATATGTGTTACCGATAGATTGGAGAAAGTTCCAAAGAAGCCATTCATAACTTACATCTATATGCAACAGAAGGGGAACATCCGAGGGATTTCACTGCGTAACTTTCAAGAGTTAGCGAAAATAACTTTATTGGCAAATTAGCCAGAACGTTGGATTGATCTATTTTGATCCTGGTCGTGGCAATTATCGCACAGTCCATTCACAGAAGTAAAAGTTTGCATAGCAGCGAAAGGGTAAGATTCTTTCAGTATACCAAAATGAATAAAGCCTTATTTAGACTCCGAATGAGATCAAGAAACTAAAATAAATGAGATAGAGGTGTATTCTAAGATGCATTGTTCTCCGCCAGAAGTAAATGATAAACAGTCGGCTTGCCCTCTTGGTCAAGCTCATTTAGCAAAAAAAAAAAATTTGAAAACAAAGTGTGGCTCTTTCACTGCTTGCGAGAGGACCAACAGCTTTATTCTAATTCGAGGCGTAAGAGAAAGTCACTCATGACGAACATGCAGTTGTATTTTAACACAGTAATTGATATAAATTAGCTTATATTCTATTATCAAAACGTATCTTTTTGAGAGAATGGCTTTCTTGCCTTTTTCTCATGTGTTGACCTTTTGACTGTGCTATAGCAGGTAAAATAAAATTGAATTTCACACATGGAGCGCATTATCGCGCATAGTTTCGTTACTAAATCAAAAATTTTTTTTCATTCTGTGTAAATTGCTATATTCACCGTATTAGAACCGTTAAAAGAAAGTCTGCACTATCTCTATATAGACCATGGCTTTTATTTTCTTTCTATATTGACAAATATCAAATCTCCAACTAAGTTTCCGAAGTTGTATGAATAAATAAAAATTTTCCCATAAAAGCAAATTTTTATCTATTTTACCTATCCCTTGCAGAATTTTCTTGCACATCGTTTGCTATATTTCTGCACGTACCTGTCCAACATTGAAGCCGTCACGTGAAGTCATTCGCAACATACTGCCGTGCAAGAAAGGCAGATTTCATGAAGAGTGTTAGCAATCATTTGAAAGCTTAAATCTCAAAATATGCGTATACGTGGCCCTTTATTTTCAAAAAACCATTTGATGACGCTGGAAATTTCAAAGCAATATTGTGTTCTACATGCGCATATTCCTCGCGCGACAGAGCTTTTTTTGGACTATTAGTAATCATTCGATAGCGTAATGCTTGCTGATTCCAATTCTATGTTTACTTTTTAAAAGACCATATCTATGGAGGGTGGTTGATCAGATAAGATCGAGTACGTATCGCAATAAAGTGGTCTTTGGCCAGTTCACGGGCCACTGGGTGAGGCGGTTTGCGCTGTAAGGAGGTTTCAGAACTCTCGGTCATTCTTCGGACTTTTATCCTAATACGATCTTTGTTATTCATATAGGAATTTCTTTTTACTGTTATTTTGCCATGAATATGGATAAATCTATTAACATTATTATCACTTTAATGGAATTCAGGAGGTTAGAAAGTTCCAATTGCTTCCAACAGTGACTCGAAGACGTTGAGATACTACGAAGTTTTCTCTACGCGTTCATATGTTCGAAAAAATGATCCACCATCGCGTTAGCCCTCTTTGTTGACTAACCCAGGAGCCCGTAAACTGGCCAAAAAACCACCTGCTCGCGCATTTGAATCAGTACTTTTCCTGCTGCGTTTCAATCTTTTCAGGATGTAAGCACTTGGAACCGGTAAGCTTTACGCTATCGAACGAATACTGATAGTGTAGAAAAAGAACTCTGTCGAAGAGAAATAGGCGACTATAAAACATAACCTTGTTTTGGATTTTTCAGCATTATGGAAAAATTTTTTCGAAACACCAGTCACGTATGCGAATAGCTCGATACTTATATTTCCAAATGATTATTAATATCCTTATGAAAACTTCTTGTAGAGCGGCGTAGGGGATAGAGTTGAAAATCTGTACTACCAAACGGAAATGAACCATATACGAACGCGGGTGAGAGGAAATAAAATTCTTCTGTATAGAAATTGCGGGTAACGCTTAATTCAGCAGAAAAAACCTTTTGTTTAGGAGGAATTTCTTAAGTATCTGAGAAATTCATGCATTCAATTCCGACGGCAACTATTGTAAGGAATCAAACACGATGTGAACCCAAAATACTTCAGATAGGTAACCTCAGTCTAGCTCTTGTTATGAAAGTGAATTGCTAGAAAATCCTCCTTCAAAAATCTATTGAGAGAGCAACTAGTATAGCTGATTAATAAGCCCTAATACTTACAAACACGATTCCGAAAAAATTTCGAAAACTCAGAAATTGTGAAGCTCACCAAAACGGCCTCTTTTTCCGAAATAACGAAATTTGTATCTAGCTTATAACTTTCCAAATTTATGTTCTGCATATTGAGAACTGCAGTTATTCTATAAACTTCAGCTTGCATTAGGTGCATATTGACATGAAAGTATTATCAAGCATCGCTTCCTCTTGTGCACGAATTGCACGGCGATCTCGGATACTGCTCTCTAAGACAGCATTGAACGGGCCGCTCTAGCGGAGGTGGTAGAGGTGGTGGTGGGGGAACTGGTGGAGGGCGGCATGTTCGAGGTGGTGGCACCACTGGCTAGAAAAAGGAAACTATGGATACACATCACGGTGTCATTACTTCTACCGTTAGCATGATTTCTGATCTTTAATTTAATTATATTTTTGAATTTTGCTATAAACGGATACTACACGATGAGTGTAATAAAAGCACGAGATGAAAACCACTTAAATGACTCATAAGTGCAATGAATTTAGGTACATACCGGTCGACCAGGAATTGATTTTTCTTCGTCTTCGAATTCAGGACGTTACCCTTTGAAATAAAATCAATTACTTCTGACTTTTGAGTCGCATTTAAGATATGGCACCGCTGTCTGCAATTGAACTCATCCTTCGAGAAATAAGACAGAGCTGTGTTACCCATCCTGAAGTTTTCTATTCATGGAGTCAAATGTAAGGTTAAACCAAGATGTGCTACTAAGATACCGGTGGTTTCGTAAAGGTATCCCTGTTTTTACTACGTCCAACTAAGCTGTACCCTTCTGTGTAAAGCGCATAAAGGATTAGGCGTTTATGTTGAAGGAAATTTTAGGATGTGACATGCATTCTGCTTCATCGTTCTTCGTAAACATTGAGTCTTGTAGCGTATAATAGCGCAATGGTTAGAGATATCTTGAGATGCACACAGAATCAAACGCTGATATGCCACCTCGTCCCGGGCAGGGTTCCTTATGTATTTAAACCACACCAGGATCAACAATTAATACCGCAGAACCGAGGAGTAAAGCATAATCGAGCGCATGTGGCGCTGATTCATTTTGACTCTCAGTTGAATAACCCGCGGCGCGCGTGTCATTCTAAGTCGCTCTGACCAAAGCTACCGAGACATTCTTCAACATACCATAGCCTTCTGGCGATAACGTTGTTTATATAAAATAAGTAATAAAACAATAGTGTTAAAGAGTTTATGGGAACAATCCATTGTTTTCAGCTGCTTCTTGAAAAATTCCTTTTTGTCATAGATGTCGTTCAATGTTAATTGAGTCAATTATCCTCAGAGTCTAAAGCTTATGATGAAGCGTTTTTTCGTGGATTTTCATGGATTACAGAGAATGAACTGTTATTAGATAAGTCTCGTACCACTGCCCGGTCATGCATGGATGAGAAGCTTGGCGAGCACGAAATGGAGTGGAAGCAGCAATGTCAAAAATAAAGGTATTACTACTACTGAGCTGCGCAGATCCTATCATCATCTGACAAGATGAAGGCAAATTTCACCTGCAACAAGGATTTGGGCAGCAGTTGGGTGTAGACGGACAACACGGACCGTAGGCTGGTTGGCAGCATGGCTTCGGCGGAGGTGGAGGTGGGCACAAGCCAACGGTAACGGTGCATCGCTGCAGCATTGTGAACACTAAGCAATTCTGTGTCACGAAAAAAACATTCAGATCATTGATGTACATTATCTATGACCGTTTCTTTTCTTCCTCTACTAAAAATTCTTTCATGATTTCCTTGCAGATGTCCATGGTTAGCACTTTGATATTAAAATATCCGCATGAGGTCATCTACGCCACATCGCAACCTCATAACAATGGCTTATTAGTATTTTATAATATCCACATGACTGGATACACAAGTATCGCGCTGTGTGGATTGGAACCCTTTCTTCCATTCGATTCGTTTTGCATTCACCAGCAATGAAAGTCTTCTGACCTTTGTGAATATAAATTTGGATGCTACTTGGGAACTCTTTCGTCTTTTGTTTCGAGTGTTTTCTTAAGACTATGCTTATTTTCAAAATGCGTGATAATCATTTTTGAGCTATACATGTGGTCTGTAACAGGAAATTTTATAGAGCCTGATACACGTGTTTCGGCCCTGACAGCCTCGTTAGTCGGATAGAACCCTTCGTTTTCGCCAAGGCCGAAGCACGTGTATCGGGCCTTATGAGTTGCCCTGCAAAAGATCACATGCTTGACTCAAAAATGATTATCAGGCATAATGAGAAAGTTGAGCGTAGTCTTAAGAAAACATTTGAAACAAAGGTATCACATACTTGACGATACCAGTTAAGAGCAATCAAGGGTAAAACACTACCATTTAGTGATATTTTTACCTAATGGCACGTGTAAAATGTTCGTCTTCTCCAACTCGTATAGATGTTGAGTTCCTCCGAGAAGATTGGCTAAAGACGAAAGGTACTTCCCAACTGACGAGGCTGTCACGGCCAAAACACGTCTATCGCGCTCTATAAAATGCGCTATAACAAACCACATGCAAGGCTCAAAAATGATCATCACGTATTTTTCGTCTTTGTTGTGAATGTTGTTGAATGGTGGTCGAGTCAGGTTCTGCGTAAAATCTTGGTAAAACCACACTAAGAAGCTACGTAGATAAGATAGTGAGCTAATTTCAGATGAGCCAGTCTGGTATCAATATCGCGACGCTAGAGTGCGCTAGAGGGAGGCCGATCTGTGCCATAGCTGGAATGGTAACCTCGCGAAAGGACCTGGATGGATTGAGTTATCTGCTTAATGAACGGGATCACTAAAACGGTGCTGCTGGCTTCTTACCTATTAGAATAGAGAAGCTAATACAGAAATTGTGGATGAGAATGTTATGACCGTTTCTTCTTACAGAATCTTGGGACCAGACGGATTTTTTTGAAAGAAGTAGAGAATCGTACCACTTGTACAGCAAGTTCGGCTAGGAGATATATGACATCCACTGCATCCACATGTACATCATTTTCGACGAGCCGCTCTATATGTTTAGCATTTATGAGAATCGACTGGAGATCGAAAAAGAATTAAGAAGATCAAGCAAAATCTTCAAGCCGGCCAGTGGAGAAAAGCAGAAAAAAAGTGTCAGTTTATTCTGAAATTTGGAAAACTGAACATCTGTTATTTTGAGTGATGATAGTAAAAAATTTTGACACAAAAGTTAAGTCAAAGCGGAAATCACGTAATTTTTTTCAGACTTATATAAAAGAGCAAACAAATATTTACATGAATAATTTGGAAGGATGGGTAATTGAATTACTATCAGGTTTTAAAAGCATAAGGAAACATCTTCACAAGCTAATATTCGTTATTACATGGAATAAATACACTGAAAAGCGCGATTAAAAGCTAGTCATCGTAGCAAGAAAATATTGGTATGAATGTTTCAACATACCGAAAACTTCTCATCGTACACTCAACGGTACTGTATTACTTTCATTAGTGGCTATGGCATGTAATGGTCGATCGTATGACCGAAAAAGTGATTCCCACTTTGATGGAACGTTTAAGATCTTCATACAATACTATTCCTTGTTACATGTTCTATAGTGGTCCAAAAGAAAACAGAAATTCGTCCACCCTTGCTTGAAAACACAGCAATAGCACCGTCGTAATTGTGTCACCCAAATCGTTAGCGCATATCGTAGCTGCCAAGGTGACGGTAACAAGAATCGACCATTCGAATGGCCTTAGCATTGTTTGGTAGGGTGTTCTGACTAATCAGACCGTTGTAGTTCAATGGTGGTGTTCTGACTAATCAGACCGTTGTAGTTCAATGGTCAGGCCAACTGTAAACCTTTTTTGTAGAAAGTTCTAAGCCTTGTAGAGGTCTGGTATAACCTCTCTAATGGTATACGTACGTTTTGGCGTTGTTGAACGCCTCATTAATAGCACATGCCCTACGGTTCATCTCTGCTAATACTAGCAATCGGCGCCGAAAAAGTACTATTTTACATCAAGTTAAACGATCACTTGATGTTCCAGTTTTTAACTCTGAAAGACTTCGAACATTCTATCACACTATATCGTACTTATGAACAAGGTCTCAAAATGGATGGTTGGAAGGCATTGTTACGTATGCCCTTAATAGACGTGAGCCATAAAATCAACAAATTCATTTTGGGGTATGCGGTACTTATGAGGCGTGTGAGAATGCCGCAACATACGTATACCACTAGAGATGGCATGCCTGAACTCTAACATGCTTGAAGTATTCTATCAGACTATAATGAGTTTTTCAACGACGTCTCCAGATAGTCGATTGGAAGCTGTTGCTAAATAAGCCTTCATAGATAAAAATATTTTCTAATCATTATAATCTGACACTTCACTTTGAGCTTTGCAATTGAATAGACTTAAAGGTCGAAACGCGTGTCTTAAAGTGTATAAGTGCCCAGAGAAGACCTCACGAAAAGCTCATAATACATTGTCAGATTATATTGCTCTCGATCAAGGTCTTAAAATAGTCGATTGTAATGATTGTTACATATGCCCACGTAAGAACCAATACGCCATGCAATCGACGATCAGTCACATTTTACTTTAAAAATACGCCACAGTGGTTGTTTAGCTGTACGTTTGGTGTAAAAAGTTCGTCGTCGAATCCTCTATATAGGGATAGTGGCCCTACAGATCACAGAGTACATTGCTTTTTTTCCTATCCTGAAAAGGTCTACCGCTGTAATTAATAAATTATGGAGACAATAAAAGAACCAATAGGTAAATAAATTTGAACATATATAGCATAATTCTATTGAAGAAATTTCGAACAAATATCTACTCGTATAATGCTGTGGATTCTACACACTGTAGAAAGCTCAATGATAATGTCTTCGATGAGAACGAAGCGGTCACGATTGGAGTGGATCACGAATGTGCACAGATGAACGACGGATAGAAAAGAACAAGAAAACAGGTTGGAACAGAAAGGCAAGTTCCCTTTCGTAGGCTGAGATTGGGATCTGTGAATGGTGAAAGCATGGTGTAGCGAACTTTAACCCATCGTGAACCTGCTTATCAATGATAACATCCAGTCAACCGGTCGATGATTTGATAAGCATTTGTTAAGGCTAAATGCTATAAGGACCTCTAATGAACTTTTCTTCCTTTCTCGAGATTGCATAATTATGCTAACATTTTCGCGACATAAAGTTTAGTAGTGCCATTTGCAAAGGACATTGTGGCCGGCATGAATGACTACTCTTACATAGCTTTTGATAGTCGATATCTTGCTCAACTAAGATGTTGGAAGATGTCAACTGGGAAAAACTCTGTTGTGTGCTAAGATATGTATAAGAACCTCTCCTTCAAGAATATCTTGTTTCTATTATAGTCACTTCAACAAATCATTCCGCGATAGAAGAGAAACATAGAATAGATAAGAGTCAGGCTAACAGAAGCTGCAGAACACTCGGAATGTTGACAATAATATACCATTCCTATTAGAACGACAAAGCAATGTATCTTCTGCAACACTGTCATGTTGCCAACCCTCATGTATTCTTTTTTTTCACAAATCATCTTCTAATCAAACTGAAAATGTCAACGATATGATAGACTTAGTTCTGGTTGGACGCGCCCAAGTCGAACCTATTATACCTGAGATTTTTTTGCAGTTCATTAGAATTACTCGCATCAAACCTACCACTTTGCGCATAACACCCTGGTTAGAGGCATTCTGCAATACATATTTGACTGCTGGCTTAGTCTTGCGTGCTGATTTCAACTAAGCCGTCCATCCCACAGCGTTCAGCAAATTTCTACGAACTTAGTTTGTGAGAATGTGTAGAGCCTCTTCGATTCGTCATTGGCTTACGTACGTTCCAGCGAATTCGCCCGCCCCATCAGAGCCACACGCTCTACAAAAAATGTTGATAACATAATATCGTATACTATCAGCATAATCTCCTCATCCCTGCTATAGAGTTCAGTGTAAGGTGTGTGTCTCTGATGAGACGGGCGATACCGTTGAAACATACCTAAGCCACTCACGTACCCAACCTCGAAATGGCCTTCAACATTCAACCATACTGAATGTTTATAACAAAATTTAAAAACTAGTCGATCAGAAGGCTATCAACTTATCTGCGAAAATAGAAACATTAACTTATTACGTCGGTAAGCCCTTGTAAGTCTCTTTACAGGTCAAGCATACTATAAATTACTTCCACAGTGCTCGATGAAACTTAATGCATGGCACATACTTGGATTGGTGAACGCTAAACGATTCTATCAGATTTTCCATATCTACTCAACTAATTAATTTAGACACCTTATTGAACAATTTTCACAGAGTTTAAGTTTCACTGTACGAAACAAAGCACTTCTACCATCCAAATCGTTTTTTCGTCTTCTTCTTCGGCGTCGTAGAATACTGGTTGAGTTAGTCTCCATGCAGTCTCGAGGGTAGCCCGGCTGTGGCATTCCATAGGACGATGTTGTTGACAGCCGGTGAGGATTGGGGATGAAGTCCGGCTCTAGGCGCGCCGCAACGAGCATCACATCCACTCGGTCAAGGCGCCTCCACCATTGCTACACCTGCCTGACGCACAGAAGGCGGGCGGGTTGAGCTCGCCCGAGGAAAGTGAAACTCACTAAAATCGTAGCAAGTGGAAACAAAGAAAATATTTTAGCCCATTCCAATGATATCCTGCTTGTGTTATAGATTACTTGAGCAGAAGGAAAACGCCCATTCCTTTCTATAAAGGTGAGTAGCCATAACTACATTGAATTCCAAGGTATCCTATGCTCGCAGGTCCTAAGCAGCGTACAAACACTTCACTTCATCATTTCATACGGTTTCCATTCCTTGATCGTTTCGCTCTCCAAATTTTCAAATCAAAGCAACCAACATTCTCCGCATGCTCAAGATTTTTTCACTGCTTTTCGCAGTGTTACAATGATTTATATATACCTAAAAAAATTGAGTAATGAGAGAAATTCGACCTCAGAAAGGAGTTGAACCCGAGTTTCATCCATACCGAGCGCGCATGCTACCACTACACTACCGAGGCACCATTTCGCTACCACTCACTCTTCAATTTCTCTATCATAGATAACAGCCACCATCCTACGACGGGTTTGGTCGCTTAAGTAAAATTGCTTTATAAATTCAGCTAAGCTAACAGCCATTGCGATAGTCAAGATTTATTAAATTTTCACTGCTTTTTCTCAGTGTTAAGATGCTTCAAGTAAATTTCAATTCTCATCTCAATCTTCAATTTTTTGAACTTCCAACTAGATCAAATAGATCTCTGTTCAACAGTCAATTCTCTCAGGTCTATTCTCCGGATCACATTGTGAACCTTATCTACTACAATATAGCGTAATCATAATTTAGTCACCCAAGCCAAAGATTTCGATATTCCTATCCAGAAGGCCATTTGAAAAGCCACAAATCACCATTTGAAGGAAAACTTGAATGCATCTCCAGAACACCGCTCTCGCAACTTGTGTTGAGAAGAAGACTTCCGGAAGAGTATTATTTAAACCGAATAGATCTACACAAGAAAAGCATGCTTCTACAGAAAGTGGGGCTAGCTTGGAAAGCAGGTGTTGTTGCGTACTCTGCTCTGACTCTTCTTTGCTTGGCTTCGTAACCTTTCGCCATCTAATAGGTCATCCAATTGGATAAGTAGCAAAAAAACCTGCTGTTAAGTAGAATTTATCAAATTCAAACGCGCACTATTTTACATGCACCCTTATGACTATATTGACCAAGAGGATCATTTGAGAAGAGATAACTTAGCCGTCATAGGAAGCGTAGTAGGTAGGAAAGCTCATTAATAGTCATCATCTCCATCAGAATCGAGGTTGCTGCTACGTTGATCGAACTCGAAACAAAAGAAAAATTACTAATTCGTCAAAGCACTCCAAAATTATTCGAGATAAAATACTCAGCAATGACTTTCCAGAGGAAGAGTTACAAATTACTATTTATTTGAAACTCACTGTCAAACAGTTAAGACGACAACCTGTTAGTCGCAGGTTCATGAAACTCCAGACTGAAAATTTAAAAATCATTTACTAAGAAATGGGCATTCAGGAAAATATCCATTCAACGCAGTGCTGATCAAGTCCGTCTACTCTACTTTTGCTGAGGTTTTTCTGAATCGTGGAGCGAACTAAGTTTCTCGAATACGAATTTGAACTATTCTAATCGAATGAACAGTTCTATCCAAAATATAACTATATCCTTTCACTAAATAGAGGTTTTATTGGACCACTGAGGCTGGAAGACATATGTTAGAGCTACGGCCTATTTTTTCCTTTTATGAAGAAACCTGATTTGGCTAGAATGTAAGATAAGGCCCATATCGGCATACTTCTTACTTGTACACTTCACATCGATACATTCTTTTCTAAATTTTTTTGAGATTTCCTAGAAAAATAGCTGATTTCTAGTCGGCTTATGTGAAATTTGAGGACGAAAACTAGAAGAAATGTCCCTAATATGCTCTCTTTATGAATAAACACAACTGATTGAGAGAAATTTTCAAGTCTCATAGAGATGAGGCGACAACTAATGTAGAAAAATAGAAGGATGTTAGTACAACAAACCTTTACAGTGGTTGTTCTCGTAGTTTGTTTATAACTTCACTACCAACTGCCTTCGTCTCAATACAAGAATTCACAGAACTTTTGACAAGAGGGAAAGCAAATCTCAAAAACCAATGGGTTGCCCCATACTTCTTTCGCACCTCACACTTTTATTGTCTGATTTGTTATCCACTCAACAAAACCCATTTACCAAAAAATTTTTTTGCCATCATGACCAATGATATACACATATTTGTTGGGCGAGGACTGGATTCGTTACTCGCAAAAAGTATAAGATCGCCGCTCAAAAAAGTCGTCGGGGTCACTTTTGAGCTAGATGCTGTAGTCTCAGGAACTTTTCTCCCGCATAGCTGCTTCAAGACTCGAAGGTGATCCGATCTGATGGAGCAGTATCAAGCTCAAAAGATGGAATTGGTTAAGTGATCTAGCCCAGTGAAGAAAAGCGACACAGGGTCGTTTCAAAGCCTTTCAGCCAACTCCTGGTTGCCTCCCGCAAACGTCAGCATTGCCTGCTTGTTGTCGAGCAAATGCCAAAACAACATGCTGTGTCACCCAGAGAAAGAAATCGATTCCTTTTGGTTATAAAGGTACAATATGTAGAAACGACCTCAAACTTTTCATAGGAGTGTCAGTGATTGCTCGAAAGCTTATATCTCTGGCTAGAGCCCTACATAACCGTTTTTGAAAAGACCCTTCTTTAACGATGTAAAATCAGGTAAAGTTATGTTTCACAGGCGCGTACTTCTCGTCGGACAGAGCTCCTTCTTCAGACTACTAGTTACCATTCAATATCGTAAGTTTCAGTGATTACAACGCTGTGGTCATATTCTAAAAAAACATTTCTCTGCAATGCAGTAGGAAAATAAGATCGAATTCGTATGTGCAAGCAAGTGGTTTGGGCGATTCACAGACCGCCGGGTGAGGCGGCTATGTAAGCTGACGCGATTATCGATCGATTCTAGACCGGTCTTTTGAAAGTGCGATCCTTGTTATTCAATTAGAAACTGCTTCTCTGCTTTGAGAGAAAAATTCCAGATAAATGTATGACTCCGCCACAAGATGACTTTGAATACTTTTATTTTTTGAAACAAATACGGATAAATCAATTATCGTTACGATTACCTTGATGGAAATCCAGAGGACACAACGTCCTCACTGCTTAAAACAGTGACTAGAAGTCATTCAAATATTACGAGATCTTCTCTACACGTTCATTTGCTCGAAATTCGACCGATCATCGCCTCAGGCGACTTTTATATCTCACCCAGCGATCCGTGAACTGGTCATAGACCACCTGCTCGCACATATGATCAATCTTATCCTTCTTGCAGCGTTGCAGAGAAGGGCCTTTTCAGGAAATAAGCAGAGCATTGGAATCAGCAAACATATGCTATCGAATGATTACTAGTAGTCCAAAGATAAGCTCTGTCCGGCGAGAAATATGAGCGTGTAAAACACAAGGGATTTCCTTCGGTAACAACGTTAAAAAAGACCTTTTCGAAAACAGCCCATTTGGGGCTGTAGCCAAAGATTTGAACTTTCGAATGCTTATAAACACTCCTATCAAAGAGTCCTGCTCAGCAAATGAGCTGATTTCTTTTCTTGCCCCTTATAGCTGAAAAGAACCCAGAAAACATAATCTACAGCTTAACTGTGGTCGGCCAAGACAAAAGGTGTCTTCAGAAACATCAATTCGCAGTAGCTCATTTTATTCAGATGATGATCGATGGTCCTATGGTGCTTAGGGCGATGAGCAAAGCTACTAGAGCATTCTCCAACATACCACAACCTTGGCAAAAGACCAATTTGGAATACAAAAAAAATTGAGCAAAACAATAGTACGAAAGAATCCATGGGTCGACAGATGCGCTCCTATAAAACTCCAAAAAGTGATAAAACGAAACAAAGAGGAAAAGACAAACAAGAAGATAATTGCAACTTAAGATATTCCCTTACCTGTCCATACTGATAAAGGCTGATTCAACCAATTTAGCCTTATCTGGCCTAACGGCAGATAAATTGCCAGCCGCACCAAGGCTTGTTGGTCCAAAATCTAAAAAAAACAATAAGTTTTAGAGCAAGGAGACCAGGATAGAATAAAATCCCACAACTCTACAAATTCGAAAAATCGTAAGACTCATCACTCGATTTTTGTATCAAATCATAAAAAAAAGCCTGACCTGTGAGAGCAAGGAGCTTACGTCATTCTCCCAACTTTTTGCTTCTTTTCGAGCTTGTTCTTCCTGAGTTCCTTGTTTTGTATCGGCCTAAACTACTAAACAAACTCAAGTTCAATCGCTGGACACAGATATCTAATATCACTACGTCATAGAAAAAAAGGATATGAACACATCTGGAGCAATGGTCAGAGGTGCTCTGTGTCGCACACAGGGTCGATGGTTCGATTTCGTGCCCATGGCTCACCAGGCCATCCATCCCTCTAGAGTCGGTAAATTTAGATGATCTCAGACATAGCTGAGAAGATGATCAGCACCGACTCGATCAAGAGGGAGGCCACAGGGAGTCATTGTAAAGGCCGGATAAGCATTCATTCACCTCAACCAAGGTGAAAATTGGAGACGAATACCTGGCGCATCCCTCAGGGATTGATCAATGTCAAAAGCTTTATCTTTTATTCTTAGGGTTGCTTGACGCGATCGAATGCATCGTTAGCCATTACAATAAGGAAATACAAAAAAGGCTCCTGGTGGCCTACCGATATATCAAATCAGTGCTGCTATACGCCCAGACAGGTCTGAGGTACTAATTCTCTGATCCCGGAAAAAAGGTCTGGTGAAACTTGAAGGAGAGGTCGAACCATCGACTCTGTGTGAGACGCAGAGCACCCCTAACCACTGCGCTACACACAGTCTCAAAATTATATGACCACCATATAAAAACACCTAGACATCACTGCGGTGCTAGTCCTCCTTACCAGAATAATCCAGAAAACTTGTGGAGAAGGTCCGTACTGGCACTCTCATCCTAGCAACCACGATTACACATAGCCTGCTAGAATGTTTTGAGCCTTTCAAAGTTTTGGCATGGCATTTTGAATGGGATACGCATATTTCGACGTTCTCACACGTCTTATCATTATCACATGCCCTGCAGTTCACCCCTACTTGTAACAGCAATCGACGCTGAAGAAGTGTCACTCCACGTCAAGTGGAAAGATTACTTAATGTCGCGTTCTTTCAAAGTGACTGATTGTCGGTTGCATGGCTTACGACTGTTACAAAGCATATGCAGCAATACCCTTCAATTAACTATTGTGAGACTTCGCTTACAGAATCCAATATAGCCTTGGTAGAATGTTTTGAGCCTTTTGAGAGGCGTGGTATGACAGCTCTAGCAGTATACGTACGCTTCGGCGTTACTCACACGCTTCATCAGAACCACATGCCCTACGGCTCACCTCTGCCACTATAAGTAATCCGCGTCGAAAATCTAACATTCTGGACGATTTGGAAGGATTACTTGATGCTACGTTACAGAACGATTGATTGTCGATTTCATGGCTTACGGCAGTTAAGCAGGCATACAGCAATACCTTCCAAACAACTATTCACAAACGTTGTATAAAAATTCAGCTGACGGGAAATTTTTTACCACGTTATCCTGTATTTCTGAGCCTCTATCAGACTATATAAAAATTGTTGAGCGAAGTCTAAAGGTAGTCGATTGGAAGGTACTGCTATATGCCTGCGTAAAAAACACGTATTCAAAACAAACCTGAAAATTCGTAGCAGTTGATAATTGAGCAGTAAAATCCATAGTACTGTTCCTGAGGCGCAAAACTGCAACGGAGAAAAATAGAGAAAGACAATCGAAAGAAACAACACGGAACGAAAGGTCGGCCACGTGGACTATGAAGAAAATTTCAGTCGGTAGAGAAATTTAACAAGAAATTTTGAGCGACTTATCGAACGTGGTTTTCCTAAAGCCTAAAAAATTGAGTAAATAATGTTTCCAATAATTTTTCAATACGCGACATTCTGTCTTTTTACCAGAGATATGTATGGATAACAAAAGGATCGAGGATGAAGCTCTCGGCGTTGATCAAACTTTGAAGGATGGGTCATGCATTCGTCTTCAAGCTTTAACTTAGCATGAAGTGACTGAATGCATATCTGGCCTTCACCATGCTCGCTGTGGCCTCCCGCTGTAACGAATCAGTGCTGCCTATCCTCCCAGGCAAGTCTGAGACCCATCTGGTACCAAATTACCGAACCCGGAGGGATGGAGGACTTAATGAGCCATGAGCGCGAGATTGAACCACTGATCTTGTGTGCGACGCAGAGCACCTCTAATCACTGC
The DNA here is from genome assembly GCA_019055375.1 of Parelaphostrongylus tenuis. NCBI lineage: Eukaryota > Metazoa > Nematoda > Chromadorea > Rhabditida > Metastrongylidae > Parelaphostrongylus > Parelaphostrongylus tenuis. The sequence goes on along the minus strand of JAHQIW010000926.1, from coordinate 36,631 downwards.
GCCACATGCGCTCTTCATATGATTAACACAATCACAATATTTAGCAGCATAATAAAGAAGAAAAGTTCTAGTCAGTATGTGCGCTCTATAACCGAGATTGATAATTTCTGATTATATTTACCACATATATATTTTGACATTAAAGAGCGGAATAGAGCAGAGGTAGGTGATGCGGTATATCAGAAAGCAAGGCGATAAGCGGGGAGCTGGTTCGACACCTTCCTGGCAATGCGTAAAATCAAGAAACACTTGAGCAAAAACCGGAATAGTATAGGGAACTTCTTTATGGTTGCACAACGTCTCAACCTATATGTATACTCCGCATGTTGTGCGATAATATACGCAATTGCGTATCAAACAATTCGAGACAGCAAAACCCGACGTCGGCGGGGTTTCCTTTCTGTGTAAATCCTTGCAGCAGGTGATACAGCACCCTGTAAAAGGAATCTGTATAACGACTTTACGACAATAACCAGCCACGACACTCGTACTTTGGCGCATTGTCTCTAGATATCTGACACGAATTTAAGCAATTTCTATTCAAAGTAAAAGTTGGCGTTCACCGACAATCACCCCTCTCCAATGTTGGCTTTTCCAATGAACTTTCATCAAAGAGGACTCAATCCAAAGCTTTAAAATTTGCAATAGAACACCCTCAAAAATTCTGAAAGCCTGGGCAGGATTTGAACCCGTGTCTCACTACCTACGAGGAGCGCGTGCTAACACTACACCACCAACACCACCGCTATGCGACCACTCTTTTTTTATGTGAACTATGAAAGCCGTCAGAAACCGGCCGTCGACGGGTCTCGCCCCTTAAGCACACATATTGGAATGGAACCCAGATGAGCTGACAGCTCTTCCTACATCTTTCACCTATATTTCATTGATTTTTCTGCTTGTTAGAAGTGGTATGATGTTGAAATACTCATCTTAGATAACTGAATGGTACACAGAAAGAAGTTACAGGTTATGAAATAGGTACGCCCCCTCCCACTTCCCCTGGTAAAGGTGGGACGAGAGTTCAACTCTCGCGTGAGGTCGCTTTTTTGTATACCACTCAGTCTTGAATGATGACCATAATTATAATATATAACACTGTCTAATTTTTCGCTTCTATACTACTGTTATGCTATATCGCAAGAAGAGTGACTAGGGAGATCAGTGGACACGCCCCCGTTAGGAGGTGAAATCCGGGTTCAAATCCTGCCCAGGCAAGGCCGCCTGCCTATCAGCGGTGCTCACAAAGGCCTAAATGAGTACTTGAATATTATGCCACTAATAGGAAGCAATGAAATTAAAGATTATATATATATTTATATATATATATATACGTATAAACGTGTGCATGTATCCACACATGCATGCATATGTATAATCATCGTCGCTGGCACGTTCATTTACTGCCAAAATAGAGGATGTAGACGACAGGATGAAAGAAATCTGAATGGTACCGCCCTCCCTGCGTCACCACGCGCGCGGCGGCAAGTAGTTCATTGCGCCGGGTGCTTGGTGGTGTAGAAAATCGGAAAGAAATGGTTTGAGACCCTATCACGACGCATCACTATAGATTTTTTGGTGTCGGTTACTGCTGAAAAAATCTCTTATATACGTAATTGTTCTAGCAAAAAACGTTTAGTGTTTACGATTCACTATTTTTTGATACGAAACTGGAGTGTCAGTGATATGGTGCATACTGACTGAAAACGAGAAGAAACCTCCGTGAAGCATCTATGCAGGGATCGATCCGTTGACCTTCTTCCCGATGCTCTGTTTTAGTACGCCCTCGGCACAGTGCACTGCTCACTGCGAGCGCAACAAGGGGCGGTGGGGGGGGGGGGGAAGGCTAACACCATGACCCTGTGGTTCCGAAACTGCTAACATAGATATCACTTGATAGGTTTTGTTAAATTTAAACAGGTGATTTTGATATATTGTTGTGAAAAAAGTCTAAAACTGGCGGTTTCTAATATGATTTCGTCACTTGTTCACGCAAAAGCAACATGGGCGGGCCGAGTGGCGCAGTGGCTCTTCAGAGTGTATTAAAAAGTGATTTCCTGGTTCAATCTCCTTCAAATACTCTCTTGCGTCAAAATAAAATAGAAACTAACAAATCACGAGCATTTTATGTCAAATTTTGTTGCTTTACTGTATTACCGATGCGATTGTTACTGTTACGTACACTATATTCCATCTATTTATGTTGCTATTCAGCTCCTACCTTTGTTTATTCAGATATATCTCATTTATTTATTTCTATACCTTGTTTTTTGATTTATTGCAAAAGACTATGGGTCAATGGGGATCGAACCTACACATCGCGTAACATCACTAACCACTGCGCTACCAGGCCCCACCTCATATACTCTGCGACTACTATCATTTTGATAATTATATTCGCATTTAGCCTCAAGTTGGGGTAGACCAGAAGATTTCTGAAGGTGCTTTGCCGTCATCTCCCGCTTTAATTGGCTCCGTTTTGCGTCTTCTATCGCGCCACACAGATAGACTTGGTTCGTCTCGGCTCGTCTCGGTTTGGCCTGGCTCGGTTTGGTTCGGCTCCACTCGGCTGGTGTTCAGCAGTCACAGTGGTGAGTAGCATGCTTCCGCCATTTGCTTAAGGTTATTTGCTGTTGATTCGTCAATCAATAAGTTTAGTTTTATTCAGTTTTATCATAGTTTATACCCTTTCAATTTTAGTTCTTCTCAAATTTTATTTCAATTGAATTTTTTGCAAAAGTCTTCAGAGTTCTGAGTTAGCTTAGTTTTCTCTCGTTTTTTCAATTTTTTTATTCCCATGTGAGAAAGCTTCTTTCTAGCATTTTTGACTTTTCAAGTTTTAGCTTAGTTTAGTCTTCTCGAAACTTTTTTTTAAAAGTTTTTGTTTGTGCAGTCCCTTCAACGTTTTAGCTCGGTTCAGTTTTTCTAATTTTTTTTAAAATTTTAGTTTGATTTAGTCGCCTTATTGAAATGTTGTAGTCCAGTTCAGCTTGGGTTTTTTATTTGGTTTTTCTAAGCCCTTTCAAATGTCAGTCTAGTATAGCCTTTTTTCCCTTATTTCTTAAGTTTCAGTTTGGTTAGTTCTTCAATTTTATTCCAGAGTTTTTCTCTAATATCTTCAATTCTAAATTCAATTGTGTACATGTTTTATTATTTCTTTTCCAAACAAGATTTTTTCCACCTTTTAGGCGGCACGAAGAAAGGACTTTCCCTAGAAGAAAAACGTGCGCAGATGTTGGCATTATTCTATGAAACGGAAGATGTTTTTCAGATGAAAGAGCTTGAAAATGTAAATCTAGTCAACTGCGCCTCTGTACTTATTACTAATATTATAATTCTTTACTTAATTTTTAAGCCAGCCACGAGGTTTTACAACCCTTCAAGGACCATAAGATACGTTTCGTACCGTGCCGCGCGACGTCAAATCTCATTCAGCTACTGTAGTGGCGACATCGTGCCGTGTTAGTAAGGCGGAGCATCTCGCAAAAAGCCGACGCAGACGGCATGACATTCTCGCATAGAGACGCAGATGCCGTCTCTACAAGTGCAGGAATGCGTCGACGCGGCGCCGCCTGCGTATCAACGCCGGTCTTCGACGGAAAGCCCTATATATTCAAACAGGTGACGTTTCGACAGTCCCGCCTTCTTGAGAGCTTAGAAAGACCAGGTTGTCCACAATCTAGTTGGCCAAACACCTCCATTACTCTTTTAGTAGCAATCATCAGACCCAGATTTCAATCGCACAAAGCACAAAATCAGCTTGAAACATGCTCACTGCTTTTTACAAGTCTTCCGCTAATATTCAAGTGGAGACCACCAAGCAGATAACACATGGACTCCTATTGTACCTCATACATCATACAACTGCTTTATGTACTAGGAATGTTTTTGATTGACCGCTTTTAGCACTGGTATGATGTTATGAATATAACCAATGCTATAGAGTGGTGTGCAAAACTCTTTGCGCCAGGCGGGACTCGAACGCGCTCTCACTCTAACTAGGAGCGCATGCTCCAACCCGTTGCACAAGTGACACCCGTTTTTCCGTCACTTTTTCTACGCTACAACACATCTATCTGTCAGTAACCAACCGTCAACGATTTTCCCAGGTAGTCCGTATTGATAGTGAACCCAGTCCCGCTGACAGATATTAGGCACAGAAAGAGTGATGGCAAGGCAGATGTCAGTAATGTAAAGGGTTAGAGCATGCGCTCCTAGATAGAGTGATATATGGGTTCGAGTCCCCCCTGACGCAGAATGTTTCTACACATCGCTCTAGATCACTGCGTATGTCTTATACACTGATTCGTATTACGAGTGACTACGAGGTATTCTTCGCAGCGGGTCATAGTTGAATTTGCGGTGTAAATACAGGACCCTTTCTAAAATCCTTCGCTCTGGTGTTTTATGTCCTTATGCACAGATGGTGGCTTTAATTTCAAAATTTACTTTGTTATGCGTGTGTGCCCTATGCGTACCTTAGCGGAGTATTCGATTATTCGGTTTAAAAGTTGTTTTGCGCTTAATTCAACTGAAATCTGACTCTGCTGATTCTCTGGAAAAGAGCGTTGCTGTGTTTGTTCGGTTGGATTGTGGACAATTTGATGCTTCCAGGCTCTGCAGAAGGCGAAACTGCCGAATTACAAGCTGCTTGAATGAATATTGTTATGACACCTCACTACGCTGTGATAGTAAAAACAAAATTGTTCACACTCTCAGACATTTTTTGCTAGACACAGCTTTTCTTCTAGATTTTCCATGATTATTCGATAGCGCAAATCTCGACGATTTCAATCGCATGCCTGATTTTCGAAAAAGATTTTTTGATACGTTGTTGCACCCAAGAAGATAGAGTTTCGCACTCGGCGCGCATTTCTTGCCGGCTATGGTGTGTTCAATGTTCCGAAAGAGCGATGGCTTGGTGCCAATAGTGCGAAATTTCATCCACATACCGGAGCAAGGAATTCGCACCGCGTGTGAAAATAATTTCATTTGCAATGTTATAGCGCAACAAAGAGTTTTGTCGAAAAACCAAGTACACCTCAAAATCGTCAAGATTTATGGTATAGAATGACCTCAAGAAGTACTGGGAATCCAGAGCAAAAGATGTGTGCAGCGAAAAATTCCTGTACTCTGAAACATGATTTTTCTTTCAACTATCACAACTTATATGAACGTTGTTTCTAAAATAAAGTATATATTAAAATCCTCGAGATTCAGGGTATCTAATGACTTTTAGGGTTATGAAAAAAAACTAAAGAATGTTCTTTCCAAGGGGGTGACACAGGGTGAGGATAACAGAAATGATCCTAGTTTTGTTATAGCCACCTCATGTTTTGGCCGATCAAAGAAGGGCCATGACTGCCGAATGCCTTCCAAGTTAATAAATAGTCGGTCTATACAGGCGCGACTCACATGTGGAGTGTGATTCTTGCCATTGAATCTAGGTTTATTCTTCGCTTTGACAAAACTAGATAAGGCATAACTCTGCTGCTTGAAGACTTTTTCTACAATTCCAAATGATTTTCGTACTCAAACCAAAAATCCTTGCAATAACGTGCTACGCGTGTGAAACACAATCTAAATGAATGCTACAGAGCTCTAAGAAACCCTTTTAGAAAAAGGTGTTTTTGAGCTTTCCTAGATTAGAGCTTTCGAATTATTCGTAAGAGTCTAACGAAAAGTTGCTGTTTAGCAAAAGAGATTCCTTCGAAAGATTTCTGCACGAGAACGGAAATGACCCTCACAAGACACTAGAGGTCGGCTTTGTATTGTTTCTGCCGATATTGTTTATTTTTCAGGTATGCCTAGTATCTCTGTTGATTTGAATGCTATAAAAGTTGATCTTTCTGATTACCAAAAAGGATTTCGATCTTGTCGCATATCCGTCAGATGAGGACGTTTTGGATCTACACTCTGCATTACCTCTGACATCGATAGGAAATGTTTGCAGCCATGGTGAAACTTTTTGTAGGATTTAGGTTGTTAATGTTAAGTGCATGTATGTTTTCAAGTCTTTTGAATCAGGCTATCTTTACAGTGTCACTAGTCTATCTGTGAATTGCGTGCTTTGTACAGCTCATGTTCAGTTCTGTCCTCCTCTGAATTCCTTGTGATGAAAATTTTCAACATTTGTTTTAGTGTAAAATGGTTTTCATCCTCTTTTTCTCAATATTCTTCCTGAATAGTGACCCTCATAAATTCTCATGAAGATGCTCAGATATACAAAATTCTAACCCTTTGAGTACGGCTAGGAGACGGCGCTAGCCCCGACCTGCCGCGCGTGCGACGATCGGTCCATTGTACCGAGTTCTTTGTGGTGCCGGCCATTGAGAGGGTTGCTGGTTCGATCCCGTCCCAGGACGCTTCACAACAGTTTCATTTTGTTTTAAGTTGAATATGCTCCACATCACACCATATTTCATATCGAAACGCCGTAACACCATGGGCTTTTCAATTAAATCATAACCACCTTCTCGATGTCCGGCTCTACTAATCAGTCGGCACCACGGACAGCTCGCCGCCGCGCGCGGCGGTAGGCGGGGTTAATGTCGTGTCCCTGTCGTACCCGAAGGGTTAATGACCAAATGATGTGAACATAAAGGGAAAGTTACAACTGCAAGGAGATCTAATAGAAATTTTTTGGGGTTTGATTTTCTCAATATTTCTCAAATACCATTTCATTCATGAAAGTTGCCTGTTCGCGATTTTCTATTACAACAGCTTTTGCTATGTGAAAACTCATGTAGTCGATGAATGTGCTTATTTATATTGCTAATAAGCAACCATGTAGGAAGCAGTGGTCAGATTCCTCGATAAATTTCATATTCATGTGAAATTAAATTGGCTGAAAGCTGTTATTATGTACGCTAAGTTACATGAAATTGGAAATGAGGTTGTCTAATCTCTTTTTTTTACTTCTTTTTCCGTTTTTTTTTCCAGATTGTAACTTCCAGAATGCCACCCTATGTCAAGCAGTAGTTGAAGAATTACTTCATTCCGATCTTACCGACTCTTATGAACCATTGGCTAAAGTCCCAGTGATTGCCGTCAAGGCCGTTATCCTGGAGCCAATGATTTTTCGTGTAACTTTGATATTTTCAAGTTTTCGTTATTTTAGAAGCGAGTTGCTTTCATTCTCACTGATAATTTAGTATTGTTACTCTAATTTCTATATTTATGCATTGTTGTCATTGTGGTCAATCGTTCTTTGTTCAATATATACCATTATTACCTATTGCTTTTTGATACCTAACTATTTATGGGGTCTGTAGTCGAGTGGTTAGTAATGCTCTGTGCGGAGTTGCTCCACCTATCCATCCCCCCTCCAATTCTCCTCTTAATCAATGATCATCCCAAGAATCGCCTCACCCTGGCTATTTCTAAGCGTGAGTACAAGGAGTCTGCCCGAATAAATATTCTATAACGTTCGCAAGAAGGCGACATCCTCAAACAAGCGATAAATGCGAGGAGACAAATCGGATAGTACAAGTACTTACTGAGATCTGCATGCGCAGACGGATAGTACAACAATTGCAAAATAGTTTCAATATGCCTGACAATCATTTTTTGATCCATGCATGTGGTCTGGTATAGGGCAGCTTGTTAGACTGTTTTTATTTTTACATTTGGCTATTTTTGAGACCTTGTTAAGCATAATGCATCCTGTCAGGATGTATTAGGTTTGAAGCGAGGTTTTGAAAAACAGTCGAAGTATTATTCAATTTTCCAGCCAGAAACAATCGAATGTAAAACACTGCACGTTGAGTGATTTTATTACTCAATGGAAAATGTACATAATCCGGCGTCGAGTCCCTTGCATGTTGGGGTAAAATCCGTTACAAGGAATTAACTGAAGTAAAGACGCCATGCTATTGATGAGGCTGAAAAGCCGAAACGTTCGTCCAACATCATATAAATGCCATAACAGGCTTATGATAGGCTTCAAATATGCTGTCAGAATGTATTAAAAATTATTAATTGCTTATTTTATTCATTTAAAATCTTATTATTTATAATTTTCAAGTATTGTTAGATTATTTTTGAAATTAGAGTTACTAATTCTGTCTCTCTTTACTTCATGTTGTCTCTATCATCGACACTGCACACTCGTGCTCTGATCAGTATTGTGAGTGCACTAATATTGAGGACGACTTGTCATGGTTTCATAATTATAATGAGGATGAGAATGAATTGGAAGAGCAATCCCCTGTATGATTTCAACAATTTTTTCTTTTCAAGAGCTAACTTGAAGAATATAAAGTATTTCCTCTTTAGGATACACAACAAGTGGAAAGTTCTGGTCGCCGTAGAATGATAGAGATAAAGCTTTTTGATGGCCAGAACACCGTACATGCTATCGAATATGGTGGAAATGTTCAGGTTTTCAATCTCTTTTGTGCAATAAAGTAGAGTCTTCAATTAACATCGTTTTAATTCAGATTGCACTGAACGAAAATACATTGCCTGGAACAAAGGTGAGCTTTTATTGCTCTTTTGAAATATTTGGCAATCTCTTTATTCATCAAACAACTCGACCAAGAATTAACGAATCTTCTACATTTGTCTATCCCGCACTGCCACCGTGTTTGTGCACTTTCTCATAGCAACACTATTTACTAGGTTTAAGCTCTTTATTGTTGGACTTTTGACTAGAGACCACTTTCAATACAAATAACTTGATTTGTTTGGAGAAAAAGGAATCCAAAAAAAAAAGTAGCAAAACGATGGTCTAAGTGGTGAAGCGCTAGCATTCGTTCCAGGTATGGGTAAAGAGCGAGTTCAGCTCCCGCTTGAGGTCGATTAATTTGAATATCACTCATCATTCTTAGATGTACAATTACAACTGCTAAAAAATGACACTGCTAAAAAGCAGTAAATTGAAAGAATTGATGTCGAGAAGACTGGATGAACTCAGTGGCAGCCTTTTGATCAATTCTTATCAGAAGTGAAACGCACTCCAGGAAAACGTTCTCAAACCGCCTTCTGCGCTATATTTCACTGCAAACCTTCAGTCCAATTGAGTCAGGACTAGCTTTGAAGCTTCAATGATTAGATATTCACATCTGACCAATAGATGTGCGTCTACGAAAAATGGCTTACTGTTCTCAGGCAATCTTCGAATCGCTGCTTTGAGATGAATCATGTTACCTCACAAGCTAGCTCGGATATCCTGGAGATGGGCAAAAGTCGTGAAGATTTGTTTATTAAGTTTACCAGTTCAGCGTAACAAAGCTTTCAAAAATATCCTTCCTGTAGTCTGTGAGGATGTTTGGACTCTTTTTGAGGTTGGTACGTCACTGGCTTACGTACGTTTCGGCGGCACGCCCACTTCGTTAAAGCCAAAGGCTCTACACTGAACCCTACTTTATTACAGCGAATTAGGTCTATTATTTCTATATAGACACAGCTGGAACTATCTGGCACAAGAAGTAGACCTTGATTGGATTTTTCTATATTCAATCTCGATGTGTCTTACTTTACGCTTTAGATTGCAAATTCTAGTGAAATTGTTGTATTTCTTGGGCATTGGTGGCTAATTCTGTTGCTGTATGTCTCCAGTCGACACCTAGGAACTTTCAGCTGTGATATTTGTTCTCAAAAGAAGTTCTTTTCCTAATCAGTGCAATGTCAGTGTCCTTCTACAACAAATGAAAAATATTGTTATGAGCTAAATAAAACACGTTTCTCCTGATTGGTGTTTAATTTCAGATTCTATTGACTGCTTGTGTTCTACCGAGAGAAGGGATTTTATTGTCAAGCTCTTCGAACTGTCAGATGAGGTTTTTATGAATAGAGCACGACTAAAATTACATTTGATACAGGTTCTTCTCTAGGTATTAAATGAGGATGTTGATGGTAAAGCAATGGATTTCAAGTCCTTCTTTGCACTGCGTCTTGGCATAGAGCAAGATGTCAAAGGACAAGAGCGATGAGTTTATTGTTTCGGAGCTTGTCTTAGGCGTCCTAGGCTTTGAATACTGTTTGTGAGCTTGCTAGTGTTGTTAGGAGGGTTTTCCTTCATAGGTCTTCTACCATTTCACCGCTTATCGTTCGCATTCCTCGAATACCCAACCAGGCAGCAGATAAATGTGAGATGAAAAACGGGGATACAAAAGCTGTTCTAAAGACAGAGGAATGAGCAGATTTGAATAGAGTGTTATATAGGAGTTAAATGCAATATTCTAGGTGTATGACAATAAAAGAACGGCCGTAGTACCACCGCTTCACAATGATTTGGTTTTAGCTGCTGTAGTGAAACCATTTCACAACAATTTTATGCCAAGTAGTTTTATTTGAGTCGTGCTCTACGATCTTACTGACAAGATCTTTATCTGATAACTTTTTGCTCAATTGTGTTACAATTCGGTTAAGACGTCACACAGCTTTGTCTTTTTATGGTACTTAACTATCACGTCGCGTACGACGTTGATTTTCTGCTCAGTACGCGGTGCGGTCGACCAGCTGGTAGGGCGCTTCCTTATTGAACTTTTGTCATTTTTCAACGAAATTTAGATTTTTGCCTTCACTAGAGGCGGTTGTGGAATCAGTAAAAGATTAAATATCAATATAGAGACTCTAATAAGGACATGGGAAGGGAGAAACAGCTCTAGTGCTCCTATAACCTCATGTTTTCTAGGAGAAAAATGAAATACATATAAAAAGATTATATTTCGAGCCATTGGTGGGCATTCTTAAGCTTTCTCATAGACAATTTATATAATTCGCATATCCACCACTTAACCTTTTCGCATTGAAAAGTGAGTAACTTGAGGACACGTGGGCATTGGTTTTGCTGCACATTCATTTATGAAAAAGTTCTCAGTATTATTTCAACATTCAGTATTCCAATGTCCTGTGAGGCTTGAATTATATTAAATATAGTACCATTCCTTGTCAGGCTACAGTAGTACAAATTATGCGGTACGAGACGCGGCAATATGTTTATAGAAAAAAGTAAGCATGCGGTACCCAATGTGGTAATTAATTTAGAAAACAATTTCGCTCCGTCAAGGATACAAAGCAATTATTACTCCCACCTGACAAGAGTTCCCATAGCTTAGATAGCCCTTCTTCAGTAGTGGAGGTCAGTACCTTTGTTCACGCGGTAGGAGATAAATTTCGACTAGTTCTGTTCGGGATATTAGTCTTAGTACATCCTTATAAGACTGCATATTCAGGATTTACCGATTTCTCTAGAAAATTCGCAAATTATTCCTCACGTTCTAGGCAAAAACGAACCCAAAATATGCAAGTCGTAAGTTGCTTTTTAAATTTTTTTACATATCTTATTCCGTATGGAACTCTGTATGTATATTATTACAAATTTCACTTTGCAAAACCACTTTTATGTAGTGATTTCAGCAGTTCTGATCACTTTTCTTCTTTTAGATCACTCAGAAAAAATGTAAATTCAATGGGAAATAAATCCATAATAGAATATTTCCCTGTTTCGCGTACTAAGCAAGAACTAAAGGAAATTTTGAAGAGTGAGCCGTTTTTCCTCAACCTATCCATTCGGTTCCTATTGTTCCTCTCTCGGAGCATCGGCCGAATATTGTTGTAGGCATGAACGATGAAGGGTAAGTAAAATTTGTAGAGAATAATCTCTATGTGTTTTGTTTGAGTAGAGCGTTAGTTCGTGATAACGCTTCCTCTGATACTTCCTTTTCAACAGGTTCGCACTAAGCTTCGTGAAAATCACGAAGGCAATGAGGAGGACAATCCGCTATGTAAGTCATCATGCCTTTGCTGATCGATAACTTCAAAAAGTCTTTTATAGTATAGTTCCGTATATCTCTTGAAATTTACAAGTATTTTCAAGGCCTCAGCCTCAGTAATCAACAAGTTTGTATGTTCCTGCATAACGATCGAAAGAACTTGTTGAATACGCTATCTTGAAAACTTCAAAAGGTCGATTCATATCTTATAAGGAAGAAGTCTGATTTGTGTTCTAGCTTTAGGGCAACAAGCTCCGTAAAGCAGCTAAGTTTGGGCGTTTTTATGAAAGCATTTTGACAGTATTGCCCACAATATATAGCCTACTATTTCCATGTTTTTTAATGTTTCTTGTTTGAGAATGTTTCCGCTTTACTATTCTCTATGTTGAAGACAATCATCTATGCCAGGTCGTTCCACAAGTTTTGGCACTAGAGCAATATACACCGGTTTATTAACCAGAAGTAATTAAGATTGCATGGTTTTGGTGTCGTTCAACTGCGTATTTTCTTGCAAACATTATAATATCTAACCTGCGTTTACTTGCTAGATGGAGCTGTCGTGAAAACCAATTCGCTCGCTACTCGTGAACGAATGGCGGGAGAAGAAAATGCTAATGAAGCGGCGTGCAAGATTAATGAAGCTTCTTGTGGGCGGCTCGGGCGTGATTCATCTTCCAGGCTATTCTTTCTAGCTTTGAACTTTGCGAACCACTTCCTAGTCGTCCTTTCTACAGCGTGAACATCGCTTCAAGCTCCATTAATCATGGGTGCCGCTTCACTACCATTTTCACCTACGTGCCATTCGTGCATGAATAGGAAGTAAATTTGTTCCCACGACACCTCCATCTTGAAACACTTAGGGAAGTTCTGTACTACAATGTTTGCAGGAAAATGTGCAATTCGAAACGTACCAAAATAATGCAAGTCCACTCATTTTTGGTTAATGAATTTGGTGTAGTGCGAAAACTTAGGAACCACCTAGTATTTGACATAATTTAAGTAAATTATGGCAACACCTCCAAGTACAAGAAAAGGTGTTATCTCGTCGTTTGAACAGATTACGCAATAATTCTAGTACTGTTTGTAAAGACAGATAAGTTAGAGGATAATGATATTCCCATAGGACTGGAGAAGACAGTCATGGTATGCTCTTTGCTAAGCTCAACCACGTTCCCAACAGAGATCCTGGTAAGCCAGTGAAAGTGCTATTTTAGATGACTACGCAAGAACTCATAAACTCATCGGCTGCTGAAAATGCTCCGTCACAAAACGATTCTGATGTGTTATCATTTACAGCAGACTCAGCCTCAATAAGGGTCAATGTCCAGGTAGTGCTGAAATTAATTTTTTTTTATCCGAGTTTTCTTCAGATTTCCACTGATTTATTAATTGTAATCATTTTCCCCTACGGTTGTGGGAATTTCGTACTCCACCTCGGGCTCACCTAACGAAGGATCCTCCTTCAACCGCTGTTGTACCCTATAAGAGAGGACAAATGGACGATCAAGTGCACCAAATTCAGCGTCCAATGATGTTACCGGTAGTCTTCGATTTTGAGTGACTAACATCTAAAATCCAGGCTTTTCTCTCTCCCCACTTCAGGCACCAAGGCATCGTCCATCACACACTTGAGTTGTGATAAGCTGTGATATAAACGTCTTTTTTACTTAAATGGTGCTTTTTTCTCAGCGAAAGTTTTGGATATTACCTAAAGTTTGTAGGTGTATTGGTGGGTGGATTCAAGCGACGTTTATAGATGTTTGTAGCTTCTCGTTCCGTAATTGGAAACTAATTGTACCTAGTATGAGAGACTTTACTGCTTCCATTACAGCTTCTATTTACACATTGATATAGCCAACTGTGAGTCTTGGTACTTACGATCTCTCCCACCCCCCCCCCCCCCCCCCCAATTCTTCTGGAAGTACAACTTTAGAAGAGATTTGTATCCCAAATTAATAAGTGATCTCAGTTAAGGAGAAGTCAGACATTTCCCAAAGCACAAAGCGGCTGTGAAAGGTCTCATGGGTCTAATAACTGCAATATGCTCATCAGTTCATGGACGGTAAAATTTGATTGTTCTTTACCTCAGTGGAGTGTATTTGAGGGAATCTGTCACATCAAAGGTGAGCTGTTCGCAAAGCATGGATTGTGGTTACTTGACGTATATATTACTGATGGGTCTATGGCATCTCGAAGATGCACAGTCGATGGCCAACTTCTCGAAAGGCTACTAGGTTTTACAGTCAGACATTGCGAGGTGAAAATGCAGGATATCTGTTATTTTATTCAGTCTCGATGTTCTCAAATAGGAACTGAAAGCGTTCTCGATGGTTTTGCCTAGTAGGGTGGTTTTATTTTTCATTTTGTATCGACTTGTAAATCACTGCACAACGAACTGGTTTGATTTTGGTTGATGTAATGCTTTCAGAGGGTAAATATGGAGAAAAACATGCCCGAATTATCACGTTGTAAACGCCGAGCTCTTGAGGCCATTCTAATTTGATAGGCTGGGGAAAAAGTTATGAGAAAATGCTTGTAAAACATTTATTTATTGCACCTATTATATCCGAATAAAGGCAAAACTAATAGTTGAGGTACTCCCTTTTAGCTTCAAGCAGTTCCTGCCATTTCTCCGGCAAAAGATCGATTCCGGAGACACAAAATTTTCGATTTCTTGCTGTTGAAGAATGAATGAGTGAATTGTGGCAATCATCAATATCGGTACCAAATTTGTTTTTTCGCGCAACCACTGCTCCACTGAACGAGACATTCTCAACCTTTGTCCAACATTGAACCACTTGTGCACCGCACTTTTGCTAACTGTGTCTTCGCCCCAGGCCAGATTGATGCATTCAGTTGCCACCGGTTACATTTGAACCCAACAGCCACATTAGTGTGTCATAAACGACAAAAATTGAACTTTGATAGATTCAGGAGTTTGTTAATAGCTTTCCTCACAATCTGTATCAAGAGCCGAGCGCTAATCACTAACAGGACTATGACGTCGGATACCGATATGTTTAAAGTGCTCACAGTATTCAAAACCAAAAGGGCACCTTTATCTCCTAAGGTTTCAAGTTTCTCTTCGACATCCGTCGTAACATTGAAGCACGAAAAAAAATGGAAACAAAAACTATATATGTACCACCGATAGATGGAGGAAGACTCCAAACAAGCCATTTATGACTTAAATGTATAGGCAACAGAAGAAGAACATCAGAGGGATTTCACTGCGTAACTTCAAAGAGTTAGCGAGAACAACTCGATTGGCAGATCGGCCAGAATGTTGGATTGATCTATTTTGATCCTGGTCGTGGCAATTATCGCACAGTCCATAATGGTCACAGAAGTAAAAGTTTGCATAGCAGCGAAAGGTAAGATTCCTTCAATATACCAAATGAATAAAGCCCTATTTAGACTCCGAATGCGAAGAAGAAACTAAAATGAGATAGAACTGGATTCTGAGATGCATTGATTTCTGGCACAAGTAAATGATAAACAGGCCCCTTTCAGTCAACAATCATAATACAACAAACTGTTCTTGAAAAATGACACTGCACATTGCAGCTCGATGCTATTTCACACTGTATCTGATGTCATTACATCGATAACTCTCTAAAAATTTCTTATTACCAATATATTCCAGGAGATGAGACCTTTATAGAAATACAGTGCACGTTTTGTTTTATCTCTTCCTTGACTACAACTATGTCTGTTGCCGCATCAATTAAATCTTTTAACATCATTTATCAAAGCAGCTTTCGTCACTGGACATGGGCACCAATGCAGATGCTCTAAGCATTCCTTTTTCAATTTAATGATCTCTGCAGGGTTTTTTGTACTTCGTTCAGTTTAAGCTTTCCAAACAATTTCGATAAAATCGTCTGCAACTGGTCTGCACCTGCCCTTAACTGCGTGAAAGATATGGTCTGAAAACTGGGTGTTCTTTCCACTAAAATGTATTTTATAAGTCCCCCGCCCCCTCCTCCCCAAAGACTGCCTCCCTGTGGCGGCCATAGGAATGTTGAGTTGGAAAGACGGCTTTTTTTCCACAGAAATCACTCCTCGATCAATTTGATGTGGGGTTATATCAAGGATTACTCAGACTATTTACAGTTTTACAATACCGTCGACGGCAATGTGCAGTAAGAAATGGGACTACGTTACTGTCCCAAAAGATATAGCTGTCGAGTTGGAAAGTAGGAATTTTCAAAGCAAATAGACGTTTGTTTTCCCACTACAACTACGTTTATAGGAGATATGAAAGGCTCTCGACGTTGATCCATGCTGAGGTGTCCTTTAAGCGGTCGTTATCAATTTTCAGCTTCGGTCAATGAGTTGAACGCATATCTGGGTTTTTAGAATGACTCTCGAGCGGTTTGCTGACACATTGATCTAATGCTGCTCATGCCCTCAGACAATTATGACATATCAAAGATCGACTGTTTTTGAAACCCCCAAAAAACATTCAATAAATTCCAAAAAAAGAATGATTTAAGCTCAAAAAAGGGGTTGGTAAGCCCAGGGTCATACACCGGTGTTTCGGAGGTTCGTCCTCCTCATCAGTGACCCCCGCCCCACATTCAGCCCTGCATTGAAGCAAGGAGGGTGGCGTATTGAGCAAGGGCGTTTTTTTTGGGGGTTTCAAAACAGTCGATCTTTTGATATAGTTTTTGATCTAACAGCAAAATCTATCGACTGAGAGGTGGTGATGGTACAGTGTCATAGTACACTGTGCCATCACCACATACGCCACCCTCCTTGCTTCAATGCAGGGCTGAATGTGGGGCGGGGGTCACTGATGAGGAGGACGAACCTCCGAAGCACCGGTGTATGACCCTGGGCTTACCAACCCCTTTTTTGAGCTTAAATCATTCTTTTTTTGGAATTATGACATAGTTCTACTGAACACGGGAGGAATGGAAGGCTGGGTGAGCCATGGGATGCGAGATCGAACCAATGACTTGTTGTGCAAGGCAGGAGCACCTCAAACTTCTGATACCCAGCGCTTATGAGTATAAGTCATTTTTTCTGTTGTTATCAAAGCTTACTATGACGATCTTTTGACAAATTAGGTTTAGCACAAAATTTTCCAGTATTGGAGCTGTTGAATGATTACTGGAAGTCAATGAAAAAGCCCTGTTGAGTGTAAAAGGAAAGTAAACACGGGCACATTTTACACGATTCCACTGCATTTCAATCTGTTCATGAGGAATAGTGCCTTTTTTAAGAAATCTGAGAGTTTTGTTCACATTAACGAAGCCCAGAAAACCTTTATAAGAGTTTTTTTCGTGATATTTCATCACATAGTAATGATAATGTCATCCAAAAACCTAAATTTACCACATAATTTTCCACAATTTCACTTGTCGCCCTCCTTGGTATTCGCATTTGTCCTCCACCTAAGCAATAAATCAAGTATACTGTAGTGTCTATGTAAAAGTATGAAGTATTCAACTATCTTTCGGTTTGGATTTGACCAACAACATTTGCATGAAAACCCGAGAAAACTGAATACTCTTTTGATAAGTTAAACATGATCTATTCTACTATGACATTTGTATGCGCGATCGATAAACTTCATAAAATAGCAGTGTTCACTGTTATAGATGCACTGAATACGGCGCCGGTGTTGATCCAGCCATAATGATTGCCTTGCTCTTCTGGCTATCTATAGCTCGCTTTGTTTTTATTTTGACTCTTAACATTCTCATCGTAAAGCAACATAGCTCAATCATATTTCACCTTTGGCGATGGGCTAGCGGGAGCGCCAGTGTCCATGTAAACAGCTAGAGGAAACCCATGTTCATCAGCAACTGGAAATGGCATTCGCTAGTCATTAATAAAAAAAAAAACACCTATGTCTTACACGAGTTACATTTTTTTCTGTTTTTGTTCACCGTCTCCCATCGATTTTGTGTGGCTACAGCGCGGCGATATAGGTTTGCTGTGATGTGTGCGTGAAGACCCAGAACGTGGCGAGCATTCCTGTTGAGGAGTAATCACGCTCTCCGCCATTGTTAGTTGATGAAATGAGATCATGGCGTTCACATCCAGCTTTCATACGAATAGTTTATTGGGATACACTTATCACACAATAAAACTTGCATAACTTTCAGAGCTAGTCTATTTTGGGTGAATCGACACATTCATTTATTTTTTTTGTTTACCATGGACTCATCATACACAAATTTTACGTCCATATATGCTTTTGACACGCCTTCATTCTACAGAAGTCAGGGTGTGATAATTCGTCTCAGACAACGTTGGTTATTCGACTCTTTATGTCATTTTTTTAGTGCTCTTAAAAAAATCTTGAAAAAAGGTTTCTTATAGAAAAAAGTAGAGATTAGTACTTCATAAGTTGTCACTGTTCTAAGCCAGATGTCATGCTCCACCAGTTTGGATTGAACTCACGGATGGTGTCGTGGCTGGAGCACAGCATTCTGTATTGTTATGGTATTCTGTGGAATTAGATCTGTTTAGGAAGAGATTTGATTCATTATAATTTCATTTCAGCAGCAAAATTAAAATCTGAATTTTATTTCTAATCAGTATTATTGTGATCATGATCACCCAATCGTATAAAGTGATAAGCAAGAATCTGACCTCAGATGGGAGGTGAACGCACATCACAACCAATCGCGCGCTTCATTCTACCGCTGCATTTCTACTTTAGCTACGGAAATGTTTGACTAGGTTGATGTAGATCAGTCAGACTCTTTCAGGTCAGGCTCTGAGGAAGGCAAGACTGCCGAAACACTGTCCACGGATACGATCTCTATTGTACTACTTTGTACAAAATAAACTTGCATCAAAAACCTCGTGTGTGCTAAAAAAGAGATAATGCGGAGAAATTTCATTCAATGGCGAGGTTAATCAATAGTCGGTTTTGAGAAGATGATTTAGTTTATGGCGAGATATTTCTTTCGATGTTACTTCGAGTCCATCGTAAATTGAATCTTCAACAGACTTCTGTCCACTAGAGAGTCAACCAATATAGTAACAGCTTGCTAATTTTTGCAGAAATTCAGTGCTTTCATGTTCTAAAGAAAACTTACCAATATATGACTGATGGTGCTTGGGAAAATGAAGTAAATTTAATTAACATTCCGTAAGTGAATATGATGATGTTGAGAAGTTTAGTTCCGTAATGGATGGTCTAGGTTCTAGTTGTTTGAAGAGTATAGAAGAAATTCTTGTTCATAACACAGTAATACTATTGTTGACTCACACAAATCCAAGAATTCCTACGTTTCTACTACGTGGTAGGAAAAAATTTGACCTCAGACGGGAGTTGAACCCACGCTTCACTCGTCCTAGGGCGCGTTTTTGACTACCACTTAATTCTCCCAGGTCTACTATTACTGTCGTTCAGTGAGCTACTAAAAGTAGTGCAAAGGCTCCTATGAGTTTTGATATCCTTATTGCATAGACAAGAGTTGTCGCAATGATTGTAAGTTAGAAAACAATGATCAGTTCGTTAAAATAGATATGGCCTAATGTATGCGAAACAAGGTTATCAATAACTTTAACTATAGCTGAGATATTATGGGCGATTTGTTTGTTTCCGACTATTCATAGATGTGTACGAGGAAAAGTTGAAAACTTATGGAGTGCCGAAAAATGTTATGCAGTAATCACAGAAAGTAACTTGGTAAAGTCGCCTTACGCGTACTTCTTTTTTCAAGCTTTCTCAGCAGTCTTCGACAAGCGATAACAGATTTCCCGACCAGTCCTTGAGATTGGAGAAATGTGCATGACCTTCATTTTATGATGTTCTGAACGAATTCAAATTTTTGAGGCTAAAAATATGATTAGGATCCAATAAAGTGGTAATGTAAGGAGTGTGGGGAGGGGCGTGGCCAAGTGGTTGTAATGCTCGCTGCGGCGCGCGCAAGCCAAGTTCTACCCCAACTCTCTTCGGCAGTCAAGAACAACGTCCTACGGAACGCCGCAACTAGGCTATCCTTGAGATTGCAAGAAGACTCGCTCAACCAGTATTACACGCTTTTCAAGAAGAAGGCGAAAAACTAATTGAGTGGTAGAAGTACTGGGATCCGCACAGTAGAAAAAAGCTCTGTAATGACGGATCAAATGAAGTATATTAAAGTAAAAAGTAACTAGTTTAGGTTTTTCGACTTACCATTGTTTCAACGTGTCTAGCTCTATTCACAATTTGGACGGGAGTACACATGTGTTCTTCCACACAAGCGAAGCGTAATAAATCAACATTGCGTTTTACTCGGGCTCTACATCAATGTCACATTAAAGTGATTCCACAGTTGCTAGAAGATGTGCTGGCCAATGTCCATAATAAGAAATGTACATTTTACGAAGCAACTGATTGTGAAAAAATTGTTATATTTGGACACAAGGGAGCCAATTTTATGCATTCTGTGATGAATTCGCTAATCCTAAGTATTGGGTTTGTTGTACCATTACATTATAACTTGGTACATCTTTTTGTGAATTTCGAAGAGCTAAACTTGTGGCGGCCGTCGTGTTTGGAGAAGAAGACGGGAAACCATGGTTGATTACTTTTTTATACGCGTCGATGACGATACTGGTAGTGAATTAGATGCGAGTATTGCGAAAAACGTGAGAACCGCTGATAGTGACTCTTAAGGTAATAGCTTGTGCTATACACAAGAAGGCACTTCGAATGCTAGGACGTGAGAGAGTACTTGACCAGTGTGCAGTCACCCACGATGCTACCTTTAAAGGGCACTCCACAAGTGTCCAGGGAGGTGTCGAGCTGTGTTTCCGGAACCAGTCGAACACCGTCAGATGTTTCTGCGAGTGTTTCGCAGCTGATATTGCAGCAAGCGAATGTCTACGCACGAAGGAGAACTATCAGTGGGAATACGTCTCATAATGAGATGATGCATTTCGTGTTTTTCCACGTGCAAATAGGTGTTGCGAGATTTCCACATGTGAAATAGCATTAGAGTAGCCATTCACCTCCTAGAAATCCTTCTTTAAAAAATTGGAGCCCGCTGTCATGCCAGTGGATAGATTGTATCCATCAGAGCACCGTCGACATTATTGAGTGGTTCTGAAAGTTGGCAGAGGTGGACGTTGCTGCATGAGTTCGATGCAAAACTAAGTTAAGACATACGAGATGCAGTCCATAAGTAACTTTGTTTGCTTAGAATGTTCCAGTTCTTCTCGTTAAAAAATGTGGGCGTAAACGTTCTAGACTCTCGAAATTAGGATTGTTCAGAATGAGCTGGAATTTCATATTGTATATTGTGTAGGTAACAATCAATTACTAATTAATTATTTTAGGATGTGCTAATTGTTGATTGTCAAAAGTACAAATTTCGCGGAAGAAGTTTGAATTCTCGATTGGCGTCACTACAAGGTAAACTTATGTAGTGCGATGTTTAGTGAATATGATACTGATTGCTGGAATAATATTTTTAGTAAAAGAAATGCTTAGTTACTGGCCTTATGCATGCTGTAGATCAGAATTATGTATATTTACATAAAAGTACTCTCCACAAAAGTGAACTCGCACTCTTCTTACATCACTCCTCCCCATATTGAGAGCTTCCTTATATAAATTTTTTTTGGAAAGTCCCTCGCTGTAAAGGAAGTGTTTTTGAACTGCATGCTCCACAGATAAGCAATGAAATGTACTATAGGAGCTGAAACTAAGCTCTTTTTACACTGATGTGATTTTTCTTCGAAAAATTAGGATTTCTAGAGTAAGTAATCGTTTTTAGTTGATAAAAATTTTTTCAATTTTGAGTGATTTGCAAAAACTTGACGTCAGGCGGGACTCGAACCCACATTTAACCTTTTGCGGAAAGCGAGCTTAACCAACTGCACTATCTTCGCCCGTTTTCTTACCACTTTTTCTACTTTACACTGCAAAATGCCTTTATTGAGGTTTTCGTTGTAGTAGTTTCTGCTTTAGTATTGATGAAATACCTCTAACATATAAATTACCTTTATTAATGAAATTAAAATCCTTTCATTTTTACTTGAGCCAACATGTCATGTGGTCTGGTAAGGACTCTTGTACAGCCCGAGACAAGTGTTTCGTCCTTACAGACCTCTTACAGATAGAGTATAAAGCGTGCGTCGTCGATAACTATATATAAGGAGTGTAAGGCTCCCGAGAGAACTGACTATAAAAAGATCGACAGACGACGGGCTCTGCCCGGCTGATGAGTCTGTAAGGACGAGAAACACGTGTCTCGGGCTGTACAAGAGCCCTTAACAGAACACATGACATGTTGGCTCAAATGAAAATGAAAGGATCTAATGAAATTTGAGCGTGGTCTTAATAAAGCACTTGAAGGAGAGAAATTAAAGTCGTTAGGAATTTCAGCGACTGCTTTTTAATGCGAGCGTGAAACTTGATCTTTTTTTATTCTCAAAGCGCTTCACGAGACATTTCGAAGAACCAGTTCCAGCTTCAAGATTGTTGAAATTTGAGTTGCTGAGAGACTGTTGGAAGTACATCAGAAAGTCCTAGGAGAAGAAAAAAAAAAAGCAAACCGAGTATGATATAGAATATTATTGTTGCTTCTATAATGCATTCGAGAAAGATGATATTGCATAGGTATGAGCTATCGCATAGTCACCAAATGTCTTGGAAAGATTTTCTCAGCATAAAATGTTTTTGTAAAGTCGTGCGTCAGCGCAGGTACATCACTACTCAAAGGAGTTATCAATTGCACTGATATTCAATGAATAACTACAGTCAATATGAATTCAGATTGACAGGCCGCTTAATGGGTAGGAGCAGAAAAAACTACAATCAACGAATTATTTCACGTCTCTCAAATAGGCTCTTTCTAATCATATCTGAACCAGGTTAAGCTATTCCTCCGTTATCTCTAGAAGAGTGTTCGGAGTATTCTCTTGGACAGACCGCACCAGATATCCGTAGATTAGTTTTGTGATACAGGCAGTTCAAGGAACAAAGCACCAAAATGATTGGTAAATTTCATGAAGACAGGTAATTCTTATTTCAAACCATTTTAGCTTGCCGACCGGTCCTAATCGATGTGCTTCAGTTTTGCCTCTAGACGAGATCTTAGTTAAATTTCTAACTCTTCATAAATGGTTATCTGTGGAGAACCAATGTCGAGAATTTTCACACGATTGCGCTTGCACAGAGTTCGTAATGATTTCTTTCTCAGAATAGAGTTTATACATCTTCCACTGAATGAAAAAAAAATTAATCCGAGTTCATCAATTACAATTATTCGTATTTTTCCGTGAAAATTATTCGTGCCCACCTTTTCGACTCGACAGTTATCCCTGCCCTAACGTATGCAGCAGAAACCTGATCGTTACGTAAGCAGGATGAAAGATCACTTGGAGTTATTGAACGCGCAGTTGAAAGGTCGATGCTAGAAGTATCCCGTATCTCGAAAATGAGAGAAAGGATTCGAAGTTTCCGATTTACGTCAACAATCGAAAATCAGAGACGCCGTTCTACACGGCAGGATATCGAAAATAAGGTGGACCGGACACGTGATGCGCTTCAACGACATCCGATGGACGAGAGCCATTACTGACTAGATTCCTCGGGACGTCAAGCGCTCCAAAGGAAGACCACTGACCCTTTGGTCCGATTTCTTCACGGAAACGATAGAAGAAAGATACGGATCCGATTGAAACAGATTGAGTAATGACGTAAAGGGGTTCTGTACTATAATAAAGCGTATCAGCAGTGTGACATTCAACATGAATTCTCTTCGCGCTTTTACACGTTTCAGCCAAGATACGAGAATTTTTAGATAGATCTCGATGCCAGCAGTCAGATAGTACTATTGGATTCCGGATCCGACTGAAACAGACTGAGTAATGACGTAAAAAGCTGTGCTATAGTGTAATAAAGCGTATCATCACTGGTTATGTGTTCATCATGAATTTTCCATGCGCTTTTACACGTTTCAGCAAAGAATCGAGTATTTTTAGAAAATCTCGATGCCAGCAATCACATGGTATTATTGGATTCCGTATCCGATTGAAACAGACTGAGTAGTGTCGTAAAGAGGGGTGCTATACTATAATAAAGCGTATAAGTAGTGTAACATTCACCATGAATTCTCTATGCGCTTTTACATGTTTCAGCCAAGATGCGAGTATTTTTAGACAGGTCTCGATGATAGCAATCAGACTGTACTATTGGACTCCGGATCCGATTGAAACAGACTGAGTAATGACGTAAAAATGGGTGCTGTGCTAAAATAAAGCGTATCAGCAGTGACTATTGTTCAACATAAATTCTCTTTGCCCTTTTGCCCGCTTCAGCCAAGATGCGAGTATTTTTAGATAGATCTCGATGTCTGCAATAACACTGTACTATTGGATTCCGAATCCGACTGAAACAGACTGAGTAATGACGTAAAAATGGGTGCTGTGCTAAAATAAAGCGTTATCAGCAGTGACTATTGTTCAACATGAATTCTCTTTGCCCTTTTGCCCGCTTCAGCCAAGATGCGAGTATTTTTAGATAGATCTCGAAGCCTGCAATAACACTGTACTATTGGATTCCGGATCCGACTGAAACAGACTGAGTAATGTCGTAAAAAGGGGTGCTATAATGTAATGAAGCGTATCAGCAGTGTAACATTCGACAAGAATTCTCCTTGCGCTTTTACACGCTTCAGACGAGATGCGAGTATTTTTAGATAATTCTCGGTGCCAGCAATCACATGGTATTATTGGATTCCGTATCCGATTGAAACGGACTGGGTAATGTCTTAAAAAGGGGTGCTATACTATAATAAAGCGTATCAGCAGTGTAACATTCAACATGAATTCTCTTTGCCCTTTTACACCTTTCAGCCAAGGTGAGAGTATTTTTAGATAGATCTCGATGCCAGCAATCAGATTATGCTATTGGATTCCGGATCCGATTGAAACGGACTGAGTAATCTCGTAAAAAGGGGTGCTATACTGTAATGAAGCGTATCAGCAGTGTAACATTCAACATGAATTCTCTTTGCGCTTTTACACGTTTCAACAAAGATGCGAGTATTTTTAGATAGATCTCGATGACAGCAATCAGATTATGCTATTGGATTCCGGATCCGATTGAAACGGACTGGGTAATGTCTTAAAAAGGGTGCTATACTGTAATAAAGCGTATCAGCAGTGTAACATTCAACATGAATTCTCTTTGCCCTTTTACACCTTTCAGCCAAGATGAGAGTATTTTTAGATAGGTCTCGATGCCAGCAATCAGATTATGCTATGGATTCCGGATCCGATTGAAACGGACTGGGTAATGTCTTAAAAAGGGGTGCTATACTATAATAAAGCGTATCAGCAGTGTAACATTCAACATGAATTCTCTTTGTGCTTTTACACGTTTCAACAAAGATGCGAGTATTTTTAGATAGGTCTCGATGCCAGCAATCACATGGTACTATTGGATTCCGGATCCGATTGAAACAGACTGAGTAATGTCGTAAAAAGGGGTGCGTATACTGTAATGAAGCGTATCAGAAGTGTAACATTTGACATGAATTCTCCTTGCGCTTTACACGCTTCAGCCGAGATGCGACTATTTTTAGATAAATCTCGGTGCCAGCAATCACATGGTATTATTGGATTCCGGATCCGATTGAAACAGACTGAGTAATGTCGTAAAAAGGTGGTGCTATACTATAATAAGGCGTATCAGCAGTGTAACAATTCAGCATGAATTCTCTTTGCGCTTTTACACGTTTCAACCAAGATGCGAGTATTTTTAGATAGATCTCGGTGACAGCAATCAGATTAACTATTGGATTCCGGATCCGATTGAAACGGACTGAGTAATGTCGTAAAAAGGGGTGCTATACTATAATAAAGCGTATCAGCGAGTGTAATATTCAACATGAATTCTCTTTGCCCTTTTACACCTTTCAGCCAAGACGCGAGTATTTTTAGAGTAGATCTCGATGCCAGCGATCAGATGTACCATTAGACTCCGGACCCGATTGAAACAGACTGAGTAATGTCGTAAAAAAGTGGTGCTATACTATAATAAAGCGTATAAGCAGTGTAACATGTCAACATGAATTCTCCTTGCGCTTTTACACGTTTCAGCAAAGGTGCGAGTATTTTTAGATAGATCTCCATGACAGCGATCAGATTGAACCATTAGATTCCGGACCCGATTGAAAAACAGACTGAGTAATGTCGTAAAATGGGGTGCTGTACTATAATAAAGCCTATCTTCACTGATTATTGTTATCATGAATTCTATATGCGCTTTTACACGGTTTCAGCTAAGATGCGACTATTTTTAGATAGATTCTCGATGCCAGCAATCAGAATGTACCATTAGATTCCGGATCCGAGTGAAAACAGAATGAGTAATGACCTAAAAAAGGGGTGCTATACTATAATAAAGCGTATCATCACTGACTATTGTTCATCATGAATTCTCCGTGCGCTTCTACACGTTTCAGCTACAGATGCGACTATTTTTAGATAGATCTTGATGCCAGCAATCAGAATGTACCATTAGATTCCGGATCCCGATTGAAACAGAAATGAGTAATGAGCTAAAAAGTGGTGCTATAACTATAATAAAGCGCATCATCACTGATTATTGTTCATCATGAATTCTCCGTGCGCTTTTACACGTTTCAGCTGAGATGCGACTATTTTTAGATAGATCTCGATGCACAGCAATCAAATTTTACTGCTGGATTCCGGATCCGATTGAAACAGACTGAGAAATGATGTAAAAAGTGGTGCTATGCCATAATAAGGCTTATCATCAGTGACTAATGTTCAACATGAGTTCTCTGTGCGCTTTTGAACGTTTCAAACCAAGACGCGAATATTTTTAGATAGATCTCGATGCCAGCAATCTCATTGTACTCTTGGATTCCGGATCCGATTGAACAGACTGAGTAATGACGTAAAAAGTGGTGCTGTACCATAATAAAGTTTATCATCAGTGATTCATGTTCAACATGAGTTCTCTGTGCGCTTTTAAAACGTTTCAACCCAAGATGCCAATATTTTTAGGTAGGTCTCGATGCCAGCAATCAGAATGTACTATTGGATTCCGGATCCGATTGAAACAGAATGAGTAATGACCTAAAAATGGGTGCTATACTATAATGAAGCGTATCATCACTGATTATTGTTATCATGAATTCTCTATGCGCTTTTACACGTTTCAGCCAAGATGCGAGTATTTCTAGACAGATCTCGATGCCAGCATTCTCATTGTACTATTGGATTCCGGATGCGATTGAAACAGAATGAGTAATGACCTAAAAATGGGTGCTATACCATAATAAAGCGAATCATCACTGATTGTAGTTCATCATGAATTCTTCGCGGCGCTTTTACATGCTTCAGCCAAGATGCGAGTAGTTTTTAGATAGATCTCGATGCCAGCAATCAAAAGGGTGCTATTGGATTCCGGATTCGATTAGAACAGACTGAGTATGTCTAAAAAGTGATGCTATAACTATAATAAAGCGTAATAAAGCGGATGTAACATTCAACATGAATTCTCTTTGCGCTTTTACACGTTTCAGCCGAGATGCGAGTATTTTTGATAGATCTCGATGCCAGCAATCACTATGTACCATTGGATTCCGGATCCGATTGAAACAGAATGAGTAATGACCAAAAAAGGGTGGTGCTATACTATAATAAAGCGTATCATCACTTATTATTGTTCATCATGAATTCTCCGTGCGCTTTACACGTTTCAGCCAAGATGCGAGTATTTCTAGACAGATCTCGATGCCAGCAATCTCATTGTACTCTGGGATTCCGGATCCGATTGAAACAGAAATGAGTAATGACCAAAAAAGGGTGCTATACTATAATAAAGCGTATCATCACTGATTATGTTCATCATGAATTCTCCTTGCGCTTTTACACGTTTCAGCCAAGATGCGAGTATTTTAGATGGATCTCGATGCCAGCAATCACAGGGTACTCTTGGATTACGGATCCGATTGAAACAGACTGAGAAATGACGTAAAAAGTGGTGCTATACCATAATAAAGCGTATCATCAGTGATTAATGTTCAACATGAGTTCTCTCGTGCGCTTTTACACGTTTCAGCCAAGATGCGAGTATTTTTAGATCGATCTCGTATGCCAGCAATCTCAATTGTACTCTTGGATTCGGATCCGATTGAAACAGACTGAGAATGACGCAAAAAGTGGTGCTATACCATAATAAAGCTTATCATCAAGTGATTAATGTTCACATGAGTTCTCTGGTGCGCGATTTACACGTTTCAGCCAAGATGCGAGTATTTCTAGATAGATCTCGATGCCAGCAATCTCATTGTACTCTTGGATTCCGGATCCGATTGAAACAGACTGAGTAATGACGTAAAAAGTGGTGCTATACCATAACAAAGCTTATCATCAGTGATCATGTTCAACATGAGTTCTCTGTGCGCTTTTAAACGTTTTCAACTAAAGATGCCAATATTTTTAGATAGATCTGGATTGAAAGCAAACAAATGTTCCTACTGGATTCCGAATCCGATTGAAACAGACTGAGTAATGACGTAAAAAGTGGTGCTATACAATAATAAAGCTTATCATCAGTGATTCATGTTCATCATGAGTTCTCTGTGCGCTTTTAAACGGTTTCAACAAAGATGCCAATATTTTTAGATAGATCTCCGATGCCCAGCAATCAAATTTTACTACTGGATCCGGATCCGATTGAAAACAGACATGAGTAATGACGTGATAAAGTGGTGCTATACAAATAGTAAAGCTTATCATCAGTGATTAATGTTCAACACGAGTTCTCGTGCGCTTTTACACGTTTCAGCCAAGATGCGAGTATTTTAGATGGATCTCGATGCCAGCAATCAGAATGTACCTTGGATTCCGGATCCGATTGAAACAGACTGAGTAATGACGTAAAAAGTGGAGCTATACCATAATAAGGCCTTATCATCAGTGATTAATGTTCAACATAAGTTCTTTGTGCGCTTTTACACGTTTCAACCAAGATGCGAATATTTTTTAGGTAGATCTCGATGCCAGCAATCAAATTTTACTGCTGGATTCCGGATCCGATTGAAACAGACTGAGTAATGATGTAAAAAGTGGTGCTATGACCATAATAAAGCTTATCATCAGTGATAATGTTGAACATGAGTTCTCTGTGCGCTTTTGAACGTTTCAACCAAGACGCGATATTTTTAGATAGATCTCGATGCCAGCAATCTCATGGTACTCTTGGATTCCGGATCCGATTGAAACAGACTGAGTAATGACGTAAAAAGTGGTGCTGTACCATAATAAAGTTTATCATCAGTGATTCATGTTCAACATGAGTTCTCTGTGCGCTTTTAAACGTTTCAACCAAGATGCCAATATTTTTAGGATAGGTCTCGATGCCAGCAATCAGAAGTGTACTATTGGATTCCGGATCCGATTGAAACAGACTGAGTAATGACGTAAAAAGTGGGTGCTATACCATAATGAAGCGTATCATCACTGATTATGTTCATCATGAATTCTCTGATGCGCTTTTACACGTTTCAGCCAAGATGCGAGTATTTCTAGATAGATCTCGATGCCAGCATCTCATGTGTACTATTGGATTCCGGATCCGATTGAAACAGAATGAGTAATGACCTAAAAAGTGGTGCTATACCATAATAAAGCTTATCATCAGTGATTCATGTTCAACATGAATTCTCTGCGCGCTTTTACACGTTTCAGCCAAGATGCGAGTATTTTTAGATAGATCTCGATGCCAGCAATCAAAGGGTACTATTGGATTCCGGATCGATTGAAACAGACTGAGTAATGACGTAAAAAGTGGTGCTATACATATAATAAAGCGTATCATCAGTGATTACAGTTCAACATGAATTCTCTGTGCGCTTTTACACGTTTCAGCCAAGATGCGAGTATTTTTAGATAGATCTCGATGCCAGCAATCACAAGGTACCATTGGATTCCGGATCCGATTGAAACAGAACTGAGTAATGACGTAAAAAAGTGGTGCTATACTATAATAAAGCGTATCATCAGCTGATTATTGTTCATCATGAATTCTCTGTGCGCTTTTACACGTTTCAGCCAAGATGCGAGTATTTTTAGATAGATCTCGATGCCAGCAATCACATGTACTACTGGATTCCGGATCCGATTGAAACAGAATGAGTAATGACGTAAAAAAGTGGTGCTATACCATAATAAAGCTTATCATCAGTGATTAATGTTCAACATGAGTTCTCCTGTGCGCTTTTACACGTTTCAGCCAAGATGCGAGTATTTTAGATGGATCTCGATGCCAGCAATCTCAGGGTACTCTTGGATTCCGGATCCGATTGAAACAGACTGAGTAATGACGTAAAAAGTGGTGCTATACCATAATAAAGCTTATCATCAGTGATTAATGTTCAACATGAGTTCTCTGTGCGCTTTTACACGTTTCAGCCAAGATGCGAGTATTTTTAGATAGATCTCGATGCCAGCAATCACATGGTACTCTTGGATTCCGGATCCGATTGAAACAGACTGAGTAATGACGTAAAAAGTGGTGCTATACCATAATAAAGCTTATCATCAGTGATTCATGTTCAACATGAGTTCTCTGTGCGCTTTTACACGTTTCAGCCAAGATGCGAATATTTTTAGATAGATCTCGATGCCAGCAATCACATTGTACTCTGGATTCCGGATCCGATTGAAACAGACTGAGTAATGACGTAAAAAGTGGTGCTATACCATAATAAAGCTTATCATCAGTGATTAATGTTCAACATGAGTTCTCTGTGCGCTTTTACACGTTTCAGCCAAGATGCGAGTATTTTAGATGGATCTCGATGCAGCAATCAAAGGTCACTATTGGATTCCGGATCCGATTGAAACAGACTGAGTAATGACGTAAAAAGTGGTGCTATACCATAATAAGCTTATCATCAGTGATTAATGTTCAACATGAGTTCTCTGTGCGCTTTTACACGTTTCAGCCAAGATGCGAATATTTTTAGATAGATCTCGATGCCAGCAATCAAATTTTACTACTGGATTCCGGATCGATTGAAACAGACTGAGCAATGACGTAAAAAGTGGTGCTATGCCATAATAAGGCTTATCATCGGTGACTAATGTTCAACATGAGTTCTCTGTGCGCTTTTACACGTTTCAGCCAAGATGCGAGTATTTTAGATGGATCTCGATGCCAGCAATCAGAATGTACTATTGGATTCCGGATCCGATTGAAACAGACTGAGTAATGACGTAAAAAGTGGTGCTATACCATAATAAAGCTTATCATCAGTGATTAATGTTCAACATGAATTCTCTGTGCGCTTTTACACGTTTCAACCAAGATGCAATATTTTTAGATAGATCTCGATGCCAGCAATCAAATGGTACTACTTGGATTCCGGATCCGATTGAAACAGACTGAGTAATGACGTAAAAGTGGTGCTATACCATAATAAAGCTTATCATCAGTGATTAATGTTCAACATGAGTTCTCTGTGCGCTTTTACACGTTTCAGCCAAGATGCGAGTATTTTAGATAGATCTCGATGCCAGCAATCAATGGTACTACTTGGATTCCGGATCCGATTGAAACAGACTGAGTAATGACGTAAAAAGTGGTGCTATACCATAATAAAGCTTATCATCAGTGATTCATGTTCAACATGAGTTCTCTGTGCGCTTTTAAACGTTTCAACCAAGATGCCAATATTTTTAGATAGATCTCGATGCCAGCAATCAAATTTTACTACTGGATTCCGGATCCGATTGAAACAGACTGAGTAATGACGTAAAAAGTGGTGCTATACCATAATAAAGCTTATCATCAGTGATACATGTTCAACATGAGTTCTCTGTGCGCTTTTAAACGTTTCAACCAAGATGCCAATATTTTTAGATAGATCTCGATGCCAGCAATCAAATGGCACTACTGGATTCCGGATCCGATTGAAACAGACTGAGTAATGACGTAAAAAGTGGTGCTATACCATAATAAAGCTTATCATCAGTGATTAATGTTCAACATGAGTTCTCTGTGCGCTTTTAAACGTTTCAACCAAGATGCCAATATTTTTAGATAGATCTCGATGCCAGCAATCAAATGTTACTACTGGATTCCGGATCCGATTGAAACAGACTGAGTAATGACGTAAAAAGTGGTGCTATACCATAATAAAGCTTATCATCAGTGATTAATGTTCAACATGAGTTCTCTGTGCGCTTTTACACGTTTCAACCAAGATGCCAATATTTTTAGATAGATCTCGATGCCAGCAATCAAAGGGCACTATTGGATTCCGGATCCGATTGAAACAGACTGAGTAATGACGTAAAAAGTGGTGCTATACCATAATAAAGCTTATCATCAGTGATTAATGTTCAACATGAGTTCTCTGTGCGCTTTTACACGTTTCAACCAAGATGCCAATATTTTTAGATAGATCTCGATGCCAGCAATCAAATGGTACTACTGGATTCCGGATCCGATTGAAACAGACTGAGTAATGACGTAAAAAGTGGTGCTATACCATAATAAAGCTTATCATCAGTGATTAATGTTCAACATGAGTTCTCTGTGCGCTTTTAAACGTTTCAACCAAGATGCCAATATTTTTAGATAGATCTCGATGCCAGCAATCAAATGGCACTACTGGATTCCGGATCCGATTGAAACAGACTGAGTAATGACGTAAAAAGTGGTGCTATACCATAATAAAGCTTATCATCAGTGATTAATGTTCAACATGAGTTCTCTGTGCGCTTTTACACGTTTCAACCAAGATGCCAATATTTTTAGATAGATCTCGATGCCAGCAATCAAATGGTACTACTTGGATTCCGGATCCGATTGAAACAGACTGAGTAATGACGTAAAAAGTGGTGCTATACCATAATAAAGCTTATCATCAGTGACTAATGTTCAACATGAGTTCTCTGTGCGCTTTTACACGTTTCAACCAAGATGCGAATATTTTAGATAGATCTCGATGCCAGCAATCAAATGGTACTATTGGATTCCGGATCCGATTGAAACAGACTGAGTAATGACGTAAAAAGTGGTGCTATACCATAATAAAGCTTATCATCAGTGATTAATGTTCAACATGAGTTCTCTGTGCGCTTTTAAACGTTTCAACCAAGATGCCAATATTTTTAGATAGATCTCGATGCCAGCAATCAAATTTGACTACTGGATTCCGGATCCGATTGAAACAGACTGAGTAATGACGTAAAAAGTGGTGCTATACCATAATAAAGCTTATCATCAGTGATTAATGTTCAACATGAGTTCTCTGTGCGCTTTTACACGTTTCAACCAAGATGCCAATATTTTTAGATAGATCTCGATGCCAGCAATCAAATGTTACTACTGGATTCCGGATCCGATTGAAACAGACTGAGTAATGACGTAAAAAGTGGTGCTATACCATAATAAAGCTTATCATCAGTGATTAATGTTCAACATGAGTTCTCTGTGCGCTTTTACACGTTTCAACCAAGATGCCAATATTTTTAGATAGATCTCGATGCCAGCAATCAAATGGTACTCTTGGATTCCGGATCCGATTGAAACAGACTGAGTAATGACGTAAAAAGTGGTGCTATACCATAATAAAGCTTATCATCAGTGATTAATGTTCAACATGAGTTCTCTGTGCGCTTTTACACGTTTCAACCAAGATGCCAATATTTTTAGATAGATCTCGATGCCAGCAATCAAATGGTACTACTGGATTCCGGATCCGATTGAAACAGACTGAGTAATGACGTAAAAAGTGGTGCTATACCATAATAAAGCTTATCATCAGTGATTAATGTTCAACATGAGTTCTCTGTGCGCTTTTACACGTTTCAACCAAGATGCGAATATTTTAGATAGATCTCGATGCCAGCAATCAAATGGTACTACTTGGATTCCGGATCCGATTGAAACAGACTGAGTAATGACGTAAAAAGTGGTGCTATACCATAATAAAGCTTATCATCAGTGATTAATGTTCAACATGAGTTCTCTGTGCGCTTTTACACGTTTCAACCAAGATGCCAATATTTTTAGATAGATCTCGATGCCAGCAATCAAATGGTACTATTGGATTCCGGATCCGATTGAAACAGACTGAGTAATGACGTAAAAAGTGGTGCTATACCATAATAAAGCTTATCATCAGTGATTCATGTTCAACATGAGTTCTCTGTGCGCTTTTACACGTTTCAGCCAAGATGCCAATATTTTTAGATAGATCTCGATGCCAGCAATCAAATGGTACTACTGGATTCCGGATCCGATTGAAACAGACTGAGTAATGACGTAAAAAGTGGTGCTATACCATAATAAAGCTTATCATCAGTGATTAATGTTCAACATGAGTTCTCTGTGCGCTTTTACACGTTTCAACCAAGATGCCAATATTTTTAGATAGATCTCGATGCCAGCAATCAAAGTGCACTACTGGATTCCGGATCCGATTGAAACAGACTGAGTAATGACGTAAAAAGTGGTGCTATACCATAATAAAGCTTATCATCAGTGATTATGTTCAACATGAGTTCTCTGTGCGCTTTTACACGTTTCAACCAAGATGCCAATATTTTTAGATAGATCTCGATGCCAGCAATCAAATGTGCACTATTGGATTCCGGATCCGATTGAAACAGACTGAGTAATGACGTAAAAAGTGGTGCTATACCATAATAAAGCTTATCATCAGTGACTAATGTTCAACATGAGTTCTCTGTGCGCTTTTACACGTTTCAACCAAGATGCGAATATTTTTAGATAGATCTCGATGCCAGCAATCAAATTGTACTACTGGATTCCGGATCCGATTGAAACAGACTGAGTAATGACGTAAAAAGTGGTGCTATACCATAATAAAGCTTATCATCAGTGATTAATGTTCAACATGAGTTCTCTGTGCGCTTTTAAACGTTTCAACCAAGATGCCAATATTTTAGATAGATCTCGATGCCAGCAATCAAATTGTACTACTGGATTCCGGATCCGATTGAAACAGACTGAGTAATGACGTAAAAAGTGGTGCTATACCATAATAAAGCTTATCATCAGTGATTCATGTTCAACATGAGTTCTCTGTGCGCTTTTAAACGTTTCAACCAAGATGCCAATATTTTTAGATAGATCTCGATGCCAGCAATCAAA
This sequence comes from Parelaphostrongylus tenuis, assembly GCA_019055375.1. Lineage (NCBI taxonomy): Eukaryota > Metazoa > Nematoda > Chromadorea > Rhabditida > Metastrongylidae > Parelaphostrongylus > Parelaphostrongylus tenuis. The sequence continues at coordinate 1,783 of JAHQIW010000926.1, read as the reverse complement.
TTTCACTACTGGATTCCGGATCCGATTGAAACAGACTGAGTAATGACGTAAAAAGTGGTGCTATACCATAATAAAGCTTATCATCAGTGATTCGTGTTCAACATGAGTTCTCTGTGCGCTTTTAAACGTTTCAACCAAGATGCGAATATTTTTAGATAGATCTCGATGCCAGCAATCAAATTTTACTACTGGATTCCGGATCCGATTGAAACAGACTGAGTAATGACGTAAAAAGTGGTGCTATACCATAATAAAGCTTATCATCAGTGATTAATGTTCAACATGAGTTCTCTGTGCGCTTTTAAACGTTTCAACCAAGATGCCAATATTTTTAGATAGATCTCGATGCCAGCAATCAAATGGTCACTACTGGATTCCGGATCCGATTGAAACAGACTGAGTAATGACGTAAAAAGTGGTGCTATACTATAATGAAGCGTATCATCAGTGATAATGTTCACATGAATTCTCCTGTGCGCTTTTACACGTTTCAGCCAAGATGCGAATATTTTTAGATAGATCTCGATGCCAGCAATCACATGGTACTTTGGATTCCGGATCCGATTGAAACAGACTGAGTAATGACGTAAAAAGTGGTGCTATACCATAATAAGGCGTATCATCAGTGATAATGTTCACATGAATTCTCTGTGCGCTTTTACACGTTTCAACCAAGATGCGAGTATTTTTAGATAGATCTCGATGCCAGCAATCAATAGGTACTATTGGATTCCGGATCCGATTGAAACAGACTGAGTAATGACGTAAAAAGTGGTGCTATACATAATAAAGCTTATCATCAGGTGTAATGTTCAACATGAATTCTCTGTGCGCTTTTACACGTTTCAGCCAAGATGCGAGTATTTTTAGATAGATCTCGATGCCAGCAATCAAATTGTACTATTGGATTCCGGATCCGATTGAAACAGACTGAGTAATGACGTAAAAAGTGGTGCTATACATAATAAAGCTTATCATCAGTGTACATGTCAACATGAATTCTCCTGTGCGCTTTTACACGTTTCAGCCAAGATGCGAGTATTTTTAGATAGATCTCGATGCCAGCAATCAAATTGACTACTGGATTCCGGATCCGATTGAAACAGACTGAGTAATGACGTAAAAAGTGGTGCTATACATAATAAAGCTTATCATCAGTGATTATGTTCAACATGAGTTCTCTGTGCGCTTTTACACGTTTCAACCAAGATGCGACTATTTTTAGATAGATCTCGATGCCAGCAATCAGAATGTACTATTGGATTCCGGATCCGATTGAAACAGACTGAGTAATGACGTAAAAAGTGGTGCTATACTATAATAAAGCGTATCATCAGTGACTATTGTTCAATCATGAATTCTCCGTGCGCTTCTACACGTTTCAGCAAGATGCGAATATTTTAGATAGATCTCGATGCCAGCAATCAGAATGTACCATTGGATTCCGGATCCGATTGAAACAGAATGAGTAATGACGTAAAAAGTGGTGCTATACTATAATAAAGCTCATCATCAGTGATTATGTTCAACATGAGTTCTCTGTGCGCTTTTACACGTTTCAGCAAGATGCGACTATTTTAGATAGATCTCGATGCCAGCAATCAAATTGTACTGCTGGATTCCGGATCCGATTGAAACAGACTGAGTAATGACGTAAAAAGTGGTGCTATACAATAATAAAGCTTATCATCAGTGATTAATGTTCAACATGAGTTCTCTGTGCGCTTTTACACGTTTCAGCCAAGATGCGAGTATTTTTAGATGGATCTCGATGCCAGCAATC